>BQNB010055927.1:1733-37184 GCA_026074375.1 Tanacetum coccineum
GCTCCTAAATACTTCTGCTTGGAACTCGGTTTTAAAGAAAAGAAAAGTATACGCTTCAGTGCGCTTTATCTTCAAAAGAAGAGAAATCTTTTGATTTACGAGAAGTCTTATCAAAAACCTCTATAAATTCTCATGCTCGTTCAGACAACAAGTGGATCAACGTACATTAGCTTGTCTTTTAATTCAATGGTTCATCAAAAATTTCATATGTTGCTGGCTCCTAGATAATTTTTAAAGGGGAGAAAAGTGAATAAAATGAGATCAATACGGTTTAACTCAGATAAAGTGAATAATCCTCAAATGGTCATATGGTCAATGACTTCTGAACAACATGGTTCAGGACTCGGACTTTATCAAATGACTCCTAGATACATCAGTTCAGGACTGGTGCAAAACCTTTCTTCTTTAACACCAAATGTTCCACCTTCCAAGAGGGACTGTGATATTTTGTTTCAACTACTGTTTGATGAGTACTTTAATCCTACACCATGTGTTGTGTCTCCTATGCTTCCCGCTACTACACCATTACTTGATGATACAACCACTACACCTTTTTCAACCACAACTAATCAATGTTGGGATTTATTGATTTGATGATGCAAAAGAATGAAACAAAAGGATCTAAATCGACATTACGAGATTCTAGAAGACTTGCTTAAAAGGACAAAGATCAAGATTAGGAAAGATTTAGTTTCCTAATACAATTAGATTTCCTTTGTAAGAGTTTATTGGAGAAGTGGAGTAGGAGGCTAATGGGACTCTATATATAAAGAATCCCTATACATATTTATGTGTGTTTTAAGTGTTTTAATCATGTTTTAGGAAAACACCCAACGATCTCGATCTCACCACTTGAGATCATTTTAGCCCTAAGATCAAAGGTGTCTTTGATCCCTATTACAGTTAGGTAACACGTTCTATCATGATCAAATAGAATTGGGGCTTATGTGAATGTAAACCTTGTAAATAACATTGTCTTTGTTTAAATTCCGTTGTGCAACAACAAACTTTGTTATTATAGATCCTAGATGAGTTCCTAAATGATCTTCACAATTGGTATCAGAGCCTGGTGGCTCTTGATCTAGGATCAACAAGGTTTATAATTGAAGGAAATCTACTGAAAAAAACCCTCTCCAGTCGGTTCAATAATTCTTCCAATTCCATACATTACTCTTTTAATCTTTTTTATTATTGATTTGTTGTTTCAAGATCTGATTGGATTTGTGTTCTATGGTCGATCGTTATTGAATATACAAACATAATCGCCATATTCTAACCTTGTAACGCTTATGTTTTTAAAACCCTAATTCTCCAAAGTTGAGTTCCTTACTTGTTTTAAGCTGCCTTGCATCACAATCGTTTATAACCTATCTTAAGGTATTAAACGAGGTCTATAAAGTTACAAACCTGCTTTAAGGGTTTTGTTTTGTTTGTGTTGCTTGGAAATCTTATTGGTGCTTTCATGAATTTATCTTTTGGTGGGTTTGGTTGCGATTAGGGCTTCGTTATTGTCTGCGACCCTAAAGAAATATTGCGGGTGTTAGTTTATTGGGGTTGACGGCATGTTCATCACTTTACTGGTCGGTGTACGAATGAACCAAACCATGTCAAACTTGCTACTAAGGTGGGTGATGATCACCTTGGTATTACTAGCTTGGATAAGGAAGGTGAGGCCAGCTTAAAGAATGGAGTTCTTAGTACTCCTAATACTGATCTCCATGATGCTATAGTTGTTATGGATGAAACCCTAACTAGATTTGGGGAGTTGCACTTAGTATTGACGATGAACCCTAGTAGGGTTATTGGAATTGATGTCGAGAACTATGAGTTACTACTGCTAGGCTTAAAGCAGTTACTACTGCTAGGGTTTTCGTCTTGCTTAGAGTTTCGATGATTTGAGTGTGATGTTGTCATGGCGGTGGTCCTGGATTTAATGTATACTCGTTCTTATCATTATATCAATGTTGTGGTTATGATCCACAACATGTAAATGAAGTTAGTACTGCTAGCAGCATTAACAGTTAGTACTGCTCGATCATGAAGTTAGTACTGCTAGCAAGTTAAGTGATGGCGGCTTAGTTTTAGTTGATGTTGTTGAGGGTGTTCATATTCAGACTCATGTCGTTTTGAGGCAGGCCTGGATTGAGAAGGTTACGCCTTGTTTGGTTTTGAATAAGATTGATAGGTTGATTCTGGAACTCAAGTTGACTTCGTTAGAAGCGTATGCTAGGTTGTTGAGGATTGTTTATGAGATTAATGGGGTTGTTAGTACGTATAAGAGTAAGAAGAATATTTCTGAGGTTAAAGAGGTTAAGGGTTTTAAAGGGTATCTGAATACGAGTTTGGATCTGTTATGATGTTAAAACCTTAATTTTTAGGGTTTGGGTTCATTCCCATAATAACTTCTTGTATGTTTTGGTGCGATCTCATTGGCTGCTTTGTGTTTATTAATCTTATGTTTAGGGTTTCATTCTTCCTCCTCCCTAATCGATGGCAATGTATGAAGGGTGTTCATTGTTATAGGATTGGTATTGAAAGTCTACTTAGTGCTGCCAGTATATGAGAATAGTAGTAGTCCTAAGAGTCATTGCTTCATGGTTTTGCTGATATACATTGTTGTTATTAGTGTAGGTTATGCTGCTATAAAAGTATCCATTTTGAAGTTGTGCTTGTGCTTCAATTTCTGAGCGTATATGAGAACTTTTATGGGATTTATTTGTGGATACCATTGGTTGGCTGATTCGTTGTGGGTGGTAAGCTTAGGACTGAGTATAAGGGTATATAAATCTGTTCCTGCTTGGCCTTTGATGGTGATTGAAAAGTTTATTGAAGCGGTTATCATGTTAATAGTGATTTGAAGTTACTACTGCTTCATACATGGTTACTATTGATCAACCATTTTAATGCTACTCTTTATTGTTACTACTGCTTGGTATCGATTACTACTGTTAGTCATTTTTAGTGCTGCTCTTCATGGATGGTACTACATGGTATTCGTTACTACTGTTGGTTAGTTATTCGTACAGATTCTTATAGTTGATTCTATTACTTTTGGTCATGAGATGGTTAACATATTGGTTTCAGGGGAAGAATATGATAAATTGTTTAACCATTTGGATATGTTAAATGCACAATTTGAGGGGAAGGTTTTCACTTGTGCAAAACAAGTTAAATCATATGTAAGAATATTACTAGTGCTAAGTCATTATTACTACTGCTAGTTTAAGTTTCCACTGCTTGAATTCATTATTTGTATTGTGCGTCATGGAGGGTAATTTAAGACATTGGAAAGCTTGGATTAGAAGTTTAATATATGATTTGTAGTTGTAAAGATCAAAGTTGCATATGTTTACAGTCCTCTAATGGATAATAACATAAAGGGGAAGATGTTATTCAAATGATATGATCTGCAACTTATTAAGTGTGGTGGCATGGCATGGAACAAGAATTGAAGGCTTTATTGTGTTGAAGAAGTATTAACAAGTTCATGGAGATCTTAAGTAAGGGGAATATTAGAATCTGTTTCATTCTTGGAAGATCAGATTTGAATATGTACAAGATGTTCAAGTGCTTAAGTTGAAGACAAAGCTTATTATTCAATAGAGGAAGATTGCTGAAGATTAAGCTACTATGGATCATCTTGGAATCAGTTTACTGTTTGTTTTGTCATCATCAAATAGGGGAAGATTGTTGGGATTTATTGATTTGATGATACAAAAGGATCAAGATCGACATCATGGAATTCTAGAAGATGGAGGATTCTAGAAGACTTGCTTAAAAAGATAAAGATCAAGATTAGGAAAGATTTAGTTTCCTAATACAATTAGGTTTCCTTTGTAAGTCTAGATGGACTCTATATATAAAGAGATCCCTAGACATTGTTTGTGTGTGTGTTTTTAATCATGTTTTAGGAAAACACCAACGATCTCACCACTTGAGATCGTTCTCCTTTGTACGATCCAAATGAGATCGTTTTAGCCCTAAGGTCAAGGTGTCTTTGATCCCTGTTACAGTTAGGTAACACGTTCTATCATGATCAAATAGAATTAGGGCTTATGTGAATGTAAACCTTGTTAATAACATTGTCTTTGTTTAAATTTTGTTGCGCAACAACAACCTTTGTTATTTTTATATATTATAGATCCTAGATGAGTTCTAAACGATCTTCACAATTGGTATTAGAGCCAAGTGGCTCATGATCTAGGATCTACAAGGTTTTACAATCGAAGAAAGAAGATTTTGTATTCAAAGAAACCTAAAAAATTCGATTTTGGTTTCTATTTACGTCACTTTCTACACAACTATGGTAAAAAGAGGATATCTCATTCGTTAACCGTTGGATATTAATGAAATTTTTATTGAAGGTTTTTTACTCATAAAGGCATATTCTCACTGGAGGGATCTTCAATCTGAGCTTTTAATTAAAAGATATAAATTTTTGAAATCTGCTGCAGAAAAGTTGAAGTTGGTATGGTTTTACTTCTCTTTCATCATTGTTTTTAATAGTGTTCTTGTTATTGTTATTGGAAGTTTTTCTTTGAACATTTGGGTATTAAAGAAAAGGTATTTAGGAATGAAGAGGATAAAGATGTTTGTGAAAATTAGGGTTTTAATTCTTAAATAATTTTTTTTGGAAACCCTAATTTCTAAAAACCTCAAAAGTTGATGATGAATACGAAGTGTAATCACAGTAAATGTGATATGAAAGTGGAAGCTAAGAGTTCGAGTTCAGGTTCTTGTGGAAAGTTTATTGAAGTGGTTATCATGTAATACTGCTGCACTAAGTTAATGCTGCTAATGGAAAGTTACTACTGCTAGTTAGTAGTTAATACTGCTAGTGTATTTTTACTACTGCTCAACCATTTTAATGCTGCTCTTCATTGTTACTACTGCTTGGTATAGATTACTACTGTTAGTCATTTTTAGTGTTGCTCTTCATGGATGGTACTACATGGTATTCGTTACTACTGTTGGTTAGTTATTCGTACAGTTCTTATGGTTGATTCTATTACTTTTGGTCATGAGATGGTTAACATATTGGTTTAAGGGGAAGAATATGATATATTGTTTAACCATTTGGATATGTTAAATGCACCATTTGAGGGGAAGGTTTTTACTTGTGCAAAACAAGTTAAACCTTATGTAAGATTATTACTACTACTAGTTTAAATTTCAACTGCTTGAATTCATTATTTGTATTGTGCGTCATAAAGGGTAATTTGAGACATTGGAAAGCTTGGGTTAGAAGTTTAATATATAGTTTGTAGTTGTAAAGATCAAAGTTGCATATGTTCACAGTCTCTTAATGGATAATGACAAAAAGGGGAAGATGTTACAGAGATGATATGATATGATTTGCAACTTATTAAGTGTGGTGGCATGGCATGGAACAAGAATTGAAGGGTTTATTGTGTTGAAGAAGTATCAACAAGATCATAGAGATCTTAAGTAAAGGGGAACATTAGAATCTGTTTCATTCATGGAAGATCAGATTTGAAGATGTACAAGATGTTCAAGTGTTTAAGTTGAAGACAAAGCTTATTATTCAATTATGGAAGATTGCTGAAGATTAAGCTACTATGGATCATCTTGGAATCAGTTTAACTGTTTGTTTTATCATCATCAAATAGGGGAAGATTGTTGGGATTTATTGATTTGATGATACAAAAGGATCAAGATCGACATCATGGAATTCTAGAAGATAGAGGATTCTAGAAGACTTGCTTAAAAAGATAAAGATCAAGATTAGGAAAGATTTAGTTTCCTAATACAATTAGGTTTCCATTTTAAGTCTAGATGGACTCTATATATAAAGAGATCCCTGGATATTCTTTGTGTGTGTGTTTTTAATCATGTTTTAGGAAAACACCAACGGTCTCACCACTTGAGATTGTTCTCCTTTGTACGATCTAAATGAGATCGTTTTAGCCCTAAGTTCAAGGTGTCTTTGATCCCTGTTACAGTTAGTTAACACGTTCTATCATGATCAAATAGAATTGGGGCTTATGTGAATGTAAACCATGTTAATAACATTGTCTTTGTTTAAATTCCGATGTGCAACAACAACCTTTGTTATTTTTATATATTATGGATCCTAGATGAGTTCTAAATGATCTTCACAGAATCCCTGGTGATCCAGGCCCTCTAAGAAACTTATGTGGACTAAAGCTAATGGCATCATAGCCGTCATCAACTGTTGTTCTCGTATCCTGTAATAAATGTAGAATTTTTAGACGCTAAATATCATGACCGGTGTACCTAGTAAAATGTTTTACAAATACAGGACATCCTGTTGGGACTTAAAAGACTTCATGGATTCTTAGAAGTTACTACTGCTCAGGTACATAATGGAAATTAAGCTAAGTAGTTAGTGCTGCTAGTAGTAAGTGTTAAGACTGCTAGTACAAGTTACTACTGTGAGTATATATTAGTACTGCTAGTACTAATATTACTGCTGCTTATGTTTATTAGTGCTGCTGGTGAAAAGATTACAGCTGCTTGAAGACTTTTTGCTGTCAAGAGGATAAAGACGGATTAAAGAGATAAAGATTGTTTGGAGAACAAGAATACTTGTGAAGATAAGTATTAAGATATTTATGTACAAGATATACATAATGTATTTATTTAAAAGATTACGTTTATGTTTAGAAAAGATTAAGATATCTTAGGAATGTATTGTAAGCCGACTAGGACTCCTTAGTCTATAAAAGGAGGCTCTAGGGCATTAGTTGGGATATCAGTTTTGCATATAAGTCTTCATAGTTGTCAAAGTCGATTAAGAAAAGCTTCAAGGTTGTAAACCCTAGTACTAAGTGAAGAGTACTCGTATTATTGATCTAATAATATTGGAGCGTTTGGTTATATCTTTGTTTGTTCAAGATTACTGTTTTATTCATAATACTTCTAGGTATTAAGGTGTAGATTCCGCATACACTTTAATATACATACAAAGTTTCTACAACAAGTTATTTTGGATTTATCCAAGGTAATTTAACCTTAGACAACCTAAGGAATCGATCTAGGTTTGGGATCAACAAGTGGTATCAGAGCTTTGCTTTGAGAAACTTTGATCTAGAAGACATGGAGCTTGAATCTACAAATAGTGGTCCTACTGCAAAGCTTCTCATACTCAAACTGGGTGAGTATGAGATGTGGGTTATAAGGATTAAGCAGTACTTCCAGATCCAAGACTATGCACACTGGGAGGTCATAAAAAATGGTGATTCAAGGGTCTCAATACCATAAACAGTACAGGAGAATGGTACTTCAGTGACAAAGATGTCTAAACCAGTAACTGCTGAAGAAAAGACAAATAAGAAGAATGATGTCAAGGCTAGGAGCTTGCTACTAATGGCTCTTCCCAATGAACATCAACTCACATTCAGCCAATACCCTGATGCAAAATCAATGTTTGCTGCCATTGAAACAAGATTTGGAGGTAATGCAGCTACCAAGAAAACTCAAAAGACTCTTTTGAAGCAACAATATGAGAATTTCAGGGCAACAAGTGCAGAGTCTCTTGACTCTATCTTCAATAGGCTTCAGAAGATAGTCAGTAGGCTTACTATTCTGGGTGTGGTCATTGCACAAGAAGATTTAAACTCAAATTTTTTGAGTAGCTTACCCCCTGAGTGGAACACTCATGTAGTTGTGTGGATGAATAAGCCTGAAATTGAAACTATGAGCATAGATGATTTGTACCACAACTTCAAAATTGTTGAACAAAAGGTAAAGAAATATGTTGGTGCAAGTAGTGGTGCTCAAAACTTGGCCTTCATGACCGCTCTAAGCACTAGCAGTACTAATGATACTAACATTGCTTGTCCACAAGTTAGTACTGCTAGCCCTAATGTTAATGCTGCTAGCCCACAAGTTAGTACTGCTAGCGTTAGTGATAATACTGTGTATGCTTTCATGGTTGAAAATCCTAATGGTTCTAATGTTCTACACCAGGACTTAGAGCAAATTCATGAAGATAATTTGGAAGCAATAGATTTGAAGTGGCAGCTCTCTCTACTAAGTGTGAGGGCAAATAAGTACTATCAGAGGACCGGCAAGAAGATTTTCATTAATGCTAATGATATGTAGGTAGATAACCTAAGGTTCGAGTTGTTACAATTGTCATAAGGTTGGACATTTTGCAGGGAGTGTAGAGCAACAGAAGCAGGAAAGTCAGGATCAAGACATACACCAAGAAAGCATGGGAAAATAATGAAGACAAATCTTCAAAGGCAATGTTGGCTATAGATGGTGTATGTTTTGATTAGAGTGACATGGCAGAAGAACAAGTTCAGGCAAACATGGCTCTAATGGCATTTTCAGACTCAGAGGTATAAATGGATAAAACTTGCTCTAAAACTTGTATGAAAACTATGAACTCTTAAGAAACATGTGATGACTTGTAAGCTTAATGGAATCTAATTTTAAAGCAACTACTTTATAGAGTTTAGGCACACTCTAGAAGATCAAATTATTCACATTATACAAATGTATGAGGTTCTTTTATAGTGAAGAAATAGGAGTTATTAAAGAGAAGTAGCTTGTAAAAGACTATGAAATAATATGCTTAGAGTAAGTTTGAAAAAAGTTAGCAGAAAAAGATGGCATTGATTTTAATATTGAGAAATTTGATAAGGCCTCAAAAGACTTAGATCAGTTGTTAGGAAGTTAGATTACTGATAAGAGCAAAAAGGGTTTAGGGTATAGTGCAGTTCCTCCACCACATCCTTTAATTTATAATAGACCTAACAAGCTTAATCTGTTTTATTCTGGTCTTGATGAATTCAAAGAGCCTGAGTTCAAAGGTTATGGTCATAAGGATAGTGAGCAAGTATCTAATGTTGTTTGTGATAAAAAAATCATATAATTCTAAAGAAAATTCTAAAGAGTCTTTGGTAGAAGAACAAGTATCACAAGACACAAGTAGCTTTGTTGAGAGTTCACCTAATGTTGATAAAGAAACTGTTTTTCCTGTTAATAAAAAGGTAGAGTTTACTAAACCTAAAAATCATAAAAAACCAGTCAAAAAGTCAGTTAGGTATGCAGAAATATATAGATCACAACCTCCTAGGGGTAATCAGAGGAATTGGAATAGACAGAAATCTAATCAACTAGGCAAAGATTTTGTGATGTATAACAAGGCTTGCTTTATATGTAGAAGTTTTAATCATTTACAGATTAATTGTGATAACTATCAAAGAAAAGGCATAATATCTAGAAATAATTACAGTAGGGTAGATGCCAAAACCACACACCCTAGTGTACACAGGAATATATCACCAAAAGCAGTTTTGTTGAAAACTAGCCTCACACCACTTAATACTGTTAGGCCTGTTTATACTGCTCACTTAAAGCCAGCAGTTTATAGTGCTAAATCAAAGTCATATTTTTCTAAACAGGCACAATCTACTGCTCAAAGGCCATTTTATAAGCAAGCAGCATTAACAAGAAGATCTGTGCATACTACAAAAAGACATTATTATAATGGAAGGCCTAGAGCAGTTAATACTACTAGGTTTCATTCAGGACAAGTTAATACTGTTAGAGTAAAAGGGGTAAATGTTGTAAAGTCCTCAGCATATTAGGTTTGTAGACCTACCAAACCTAATGGTGCATCACTTGCTTTTAAAAGACACAACTACATTAATGCACGAGGCAGATCCAAGTCAATAATGTCTTGGGTCCCATAGGAATCTAATTTCTTATTCTTTATGTGCAGGGCAAGCCACAACATGATGATAAAGGATTTGTTGACAGTGGATGCTAAAGGCACTCTGACTGGGAAATGCTTATCTCTCAGATTTCAAGGAATTTGATAGAGGTTATGTTGCATTTAGAGGTTGAGATATGTGTAGGTTTGAATTAATGTAACGGAACCTTAAGACTGATATTCTTGATTTGAAGATGTATACTTTGTCATGAGTTAAAATTCAATCTTTTTAATGTTTTTTTCTTTTCCCCCCCCCCCACAAAGAAAAAAAAATGTGTGACGAAAAGAACCATGTCTTTTTACTGACACTGACTATCTTGTCTTATCTCATATTTTTAAGTAGCCTGATCGAAAATCAGATACTTCTTAAATTCTAGAAAGGACAATAGGTACAGTTTGATATGAAGAACATTGTTCTAAAGGAAAGCTTGACTTTCTCATTGCAAGGCTACATTATATGAATAATTGCTCTGGCATATGAGGCTTGGTCATATTAATTTTAAAAACATAAATAAGCTTGTCAAGGATAATCTTTTAAGAGGATTGCCTACAAAACGTTTTAAAAATGACCAAACCTGTGTTGCTTGTCTCAAAGGAAAGTAACACAGAGCTTCTTGTAAGTCCAAAGTTCTGAATCCCATTACTAAGCCTTTTGTTTATGCTATATATGGATTTGTTTGGTCCAACCTTTATGAGTAGTTTAATGCATAAGAAGTATTGCTTAGTAGTCACTGATGATTATAGTAGGTTTACATGGGTTTTCTTTTTAACAACTAAGGATGAAACCAGTGAGATCCTTAAGAACTTCATCAAAAAAAATAGAAAACCTAGTGGATAAGAAAGTGAAAATAATCAGAAGTGATAATGGGATAGAGTTTAAGAACAAAGTTTTGGATGATTTTTACAGAGAAAAAGGTATTAAGAGAGAATATAGTATAGCCAGGACTCCTTAGCAAAATGGTGTAGCTGAGAGGAGGAATAGGACACTTATTGAGGCTGCTAGAACAATGTTAGCTGACTCTAAGTTACCTACCACATTTTGGGCTGAAGCAGTTTCTACTGCTTGCTATGTACAGAATAGGGTCTTAGTAGTCAAGACTCATAACAAGACACCTTATGAACTTTTTAGAGGTTTTAAACCAGCTCTAAGTTTTATGAGACCATTTGGTTGTCATGTTACTATTCTTAATACTTTAGACAGTTTAGGCAAGTTTGATGGCAAAAGTGATAAAGGTTTCTTTGTTGGTTATTCTTTGAGTAGTAAAGCTTTTAGGGCATACAACACTAGAACCAGGAGGGTAGAAGAAAACTTGCATATTAGGTTTTTAGAGAATAAACCTATGATAGAAGGAATGGTCCAAAATTGCTGTTTGATATTGATTCTCTAACCCAATCTATGAACTATGTACCAGTTACTGTAGGTATAATTTCTAATGACTCTGCAGGTACATCAGAAGAAAATAGTCAAGATTACATTGTGATGCCAATTTGGAAAGATACTTCATACTTTGATTCACCTACCAAGGATGTTGATAATTGTGAACCGAAAACTGTTGCTGATGCTCAAAAACAGGTTGAAAATGGTCCAAATAATGAGAATGCTGAACAAGAAAGTTTGCAGATGATAGCAGTGCTAAAGATGTTAATGCTACTGGGCAACATGTTAATACTGCCAGTCCTGATGTTAATACTGGTAGTCTTAAACCTAATGTTGTTCGCCCATCAGTTAATACTGCTAGTTCAAATAAACATGATAGCCCTGAAGACATGTTCACCATAGGAGTTAGTTCTACACTTGAAACCACTCATATTGAGTCCTTTAGTGATGAAGATGAACCAGAAGTTGATTTAGGGAACATCACAAGTTCCTATACAGTTCCAACCACTCCCAATACAAGAATTTATAAAGATCACCCAATCGATAATGTGATTGGTGATGTGAAGTCATCTGTTCAGACAAGAAGAATGACAAAACCTACTTTTGAATAAGGGTTTCTTAGTGATGTATAGGAACAAAAAACACATGATACCCTGAATACTTGTTATATGCTTGTTTCCTATCACAGATTGAACCAACAAGCATTGCTAAAGCTTTATCTGATTCATCCTGGGTGGAAGGAATGCAGGAAGAACTTCTACAATTCAAACTTCAACAGGTTTGGATACTTGTGGATTTGCCTAGTGGAAAGAGGGCCATTGGAACAAAATGGGTCTTCAGAAATAAGAAAGATGAAAGGGGCATTATGATTAGGAATAAAGGAAGGTTAGTTGCATAGGGTCATAGACAAGAAGAAGGTATTGATTATGAAGAAGTATTTGCTCATGTGGAAAGAATTAAAGCAAAAAGATTGTTTTTGGCCTATGCTTCTTTTATGGGTTTTCGGGTATATCAAATGGATGTAAGGAGTGCTTTCTTATATGGAACCATTGAGGAAGAAGTATATGTTACTCAACCACTAGGATTTAAAGATCCTGACCATCCAGATAAAGTTTACAAGGTGGTCAAGGCACTTTATGGTTTGCATCAAGCACCAAGAGCATGGTATGAAACTTTGGCTAACTATCTGTTAGGCAATGGCTTTAAAAGAGGCAAGATAGATCAGACATTATTTATCAAGAAGCAAAAAGGAGATATTTTGCTTGTACAGGTCTATGTAGATGACATTATCTTTAGCTCTACAAACAAAGAGTTATGTACTGGATTTGAGAAGCTCATGAAAGATAAGTTTCAGATGAGTTATATGGGAGAACTTACTTTCTTTCTAGGATTACAAGTACAACAGAAGGAAGATGGAATATTTATCAGTCAGGATAAATATGTAGCTGAGATTTTGAAGAAATTTAACTACACTGATGTAAAGTCTGCTTCAACTCTAGTTGATTTGGAAAAGCCTTTAGTCAAAGATGGAGATGCTGATGATGTTGATGAACATCTCTATAGATCTATAATTGGGTCTTTGATGTATCTCACAGCATCTAGGCCAAATATTATGTTTGCAGTATGTGCATTTGCCAGATTTCAAGTTACTCCAAAGACATCACATCTCTTAGCAGTTAAGAGAATTTTTAGATACTTGAAAGGCAAACCAACTTTAGGCCTTTGGTATTCTAGGGATTCTCCATTTGAATTAGTTGCTTATACTGATGGTGACTATGCTGGAGCACCTCAAGATAGGAAGTCTACAACTAGAGGTTGTCAGTTTTTGGGAAACAGGTTGATATCATGGCAGTGTAAGAAGAAAACTATGGTTGCCACCTCTACAGCTGAAGCTGAATATGTGGCTGCTGCTAGTTGCTGTGGATAAGTACTTTGGATTCAAAATCAATTGTTGGATTATGGGTATAATTTCATGAATACTGTCATTAATATTAACAATAACGGTACTATTTGCATTATTGAAAATCATGTTCAACATTCTAAAACAAAATATATAGAGATTAGGCATCATTTTATAAGAGATTGTAATGCTAAAAAGTTAATACAAATGGTTAAAATTCATATTGATTATAATGTTGCAGATCTTCTTACAAAAGGTTTTGATGCTGGAAGGTTTCAGTACTTAGTCTTAAGTATTAGAATGCTTAATCCTTAATGTCTACATCTCTTTATGTTTTTTGTAAAAGTTTTGTAAAGGATTAGTACTGTTAGTCTTGTCAATTAGTACTGCTATTTATACTTAAGATTGCTTGTTAAAACTGTTGGTCATACTTAATGCTGTCAAGAAGAAAATACTATGGATTGTGTATTTTTTGCTATGGACTAACACCTACAGGTAGAGCATCTTGAATACCTGATGTTGAATGCTTCACCTTTGAAGAATTGGTTGAGGGAAAGTTAATGTTTTGGATAACAGTTTTTAACTTTTATCCATGGGTTATGCATAAATATGGCTCCTCATGAATTCTCACATGTCTATCTAGTCTTTTCTAGTGTACTTGTGATGAATAAAGGCATGTTGTTGTATAATTATTAAAGACAGAGTTAATACTGTTAGATATCTCTTACTACTGCTAGGCAGAAAATTACTATTGCCAGGCAAAAGTTAGCACTGTTGGGCGCCAAAGTTACAACTGTTGAGCAAATACTTACCCCTTGAAGCATTGTTTGAGGGGAGGCTACTTATTTATACAGTCAAAGCATGGATGGAAGGATATGTAATATCAAAAAGTGTGTTAAAAAGATTCACAAACATCTAGGCATGTCAAAAGAGGTCGGGACACCAAGATACCTCAGTCTAGTTGTCCCCCAGAAAAAGGTTGGTGATGAGGCTATCCATAAAAAGTTGGGTGACATAATGGAAAGGGATGCCACTACTGCTTCTAGCTTAGAAGCAGAGCAGGACAGTGGTAACATAAAATAAGACCTAATCCATGGCAACACTTAATGGATCAAGTTCTTAGGAAATTGGTTCAGGTAGTGGTCCCAGGTGCCAAGATACCATATTAGGGGATGTGGATGCTCAAACTAGGTTTGAGACTACATCTAAACAGTCCAATGATCCACTTCTCTCAAGAGGTTACACACTTGAAAGTAGGAAGGATGGTTTGAAACTATTGGAATTGATAGAACTGTGTACAAAACTATCAAAAATGTTGCATAAAAATAGATAGAATGATTTGGTGAGCCAAAAGAAATAAGAGATTAAGTGAGCTTAAAAATAGAAAGAGAGATGTGTGAATAAAAACAGAAATGAGTGATCATGTGAGCAAAAAAAATTGAGAGATATTGTGAGCATAAAAATAGAAAGAGAACTTGTAAGAAGAATCAATTAATGATAGAAGTCCTTTTTGGAAAGGAATTGTCTTAATGCTGTTAGTCTTAGGTTATTAGGTTACTTACTATTGTTAGGCATAACATTATGCTGTCAATTTAAGTTAATGCTGCTAGGCCTCATTTAGTGCTGCCAGTTTAAGTTAATGCTGCTGAGGGTGATTCTATAAATACTTTAATTAAGGGTTTCATTCGATTCTTTATTCGATTTCAATCATTCAAACACTCTCTAACCATAAACCCAAACTCAATTTCATCTTTGATCATCAAAACACAAAACAATGTCAATCCTAACTTTTGCTGATACTCACAACATGGTCGCATTCTTGGAAAAACCCACTGAAAGTAATGGGTTTCATGAGATTCTTGATTTTTTTGAATGCTAATCAGATTTGTTATGCATTGACTGTCAATCCTATCATCTACACATCTTGCATTCAACAGTTTTGGGCAACGGAAAAGGCAAACACTGTCAATGGTGAACGTCAGTTACAAGCCCTAATTGATAAGAAGAAGGTGATCATTACGGAATCAAGTGTTAGAAGTGATCTTCACTTGGAAGATGCAGGAGGTACTGATTGTTTGCTAACTGTTACAATTTTTGAAGAATTGGCACGAATGGGGTGTGAAAAACCTTCTCAAAAGCTTATATTTTATAAAGCTTTCTTTTCTCCGCAATGGAAGTTCTTAATTCATACTATTACCTAATGCCTTAGTGCCAAATCCACTGCATGGAATGAATTCAGTAGTACAATGGCTTCTTTAATCATATGTCTGGCTACAAACCAAAATTTTAATCTATCTAAGTACATTTTTGATGCTATGGTGAAACACTTAGATGGATGGGTCAATTTTTTAATGTATCCATGATTTTTACAAGTTTTCATTAATCAACAGCTTGAGGATATGTCACATCACAAAAAGATCTATGTAAACCCCTCCCACACAAAGAAAATCTTTGCCAATATAAGGAGAGAAGGAAAGGATTTTTCTAGGAGAATAACACCTTTGTTTGAAACAATGATGGTTCAACCTACTCAAAATGGGGGTGTAGATTCAGGCATTCCTACTGATTCTAATCAAACACCCCTTACTACTCAACCATCATCCTCTAGATCTCAGAAGAAATAGTATAGGAGAAAACAGAGGCAGGACACTACAGTTACTCAAGAGGAGACACAACAAGATGACAATGTTTCTACACCTTCCAATGATCCACCTCTTAGTGGTGAGGATAGCATGCAACTATCTGAATTGATGATTTTATGTACTAATTTACAAAAATAGGTTCTTGATTTAGAAAAGGCAAAGGATGCTCAAGCAAAGGAGATTGCTGATTTAAAAAAGAGAACAAGGAGTTATGTACTGTTTTGAGAAGCTTATGAAAGATAATTTCAGATGAGTTCTATAGGAGAACTAACTTTCTTTCTAGGATTACAAGTACAACAGAAGGAAAATGGAATATTTATCAGTCAGGATAAATATGTAGCTGAAATTTTGAAGAAATTCAACTACTCTGATGTGAAGTCTGCTTCAACTCTTGTTGATTGGAAAAACCATTTGTCAGGATGGAGATGCTGATGAAGTTCATAGTACATCTCTATAGGTCTATGATTGGGTATTTGATGTATCTCACTGCATCTAGACCAGATATCAGGTTTGCAGTATGTGCATGTGCTAGATTTCAAGTTACTCCTAAGACATCACATCTCTTAGCAGTAAAGAGGATTTTTAGATATTTGAAAGGCAAATCAACATTAGGCCTTTGGTATTCTAGGGATTCTCCATTTGAACTGGTTGCTTATACTGATAGTGACTATGTTGGAGCAACTCTTGATAGGAAATCTACAACTGGGGGATGTCAGTTTTTGGGAAACAGGTTGATATCTTGGCAGTGTAAAAAGAAAACTGTGGTTGCAACTTCTACAACTGAGGTTGAATATGTGGCTGCTGCAAGTTGCTGTGGACAAGTACTCTAGATTCAAAACCAATTACTGGATTATGGGTATAATTTCATAATTTTCCCATAAACAAAGTCATTAATATTGACAATAACAATACTACAGCATTATTGAAAAATCCCTTTCAACATCTAAAACAAAACATATAGAGATTAAGCATCATTTTATAAGGAGATTGCAACACTAAAAAGTTTAATACAAGTGGTTAAAATTCATGACTGATTTAAATTTTGTAGATCTCTTACAAAAGGTTTTGATGCAGGCAGACTCAATACTTGGGTCTCAAGTATTGGAATGCTGAATCCATTACTTCTATATCTCTTTGGTGTTTTTGCTAAATAGTTTTGTAAGAGGATTAATACTGTATAGTTTTCTCAATCTAATACTGCTAAGAATAATTAAAACTGTTATGTTATACTTAATGACTGTTTTTTAAATTAGTTAGTTATAGTTAATGCTGCTAAGAAAGGAAAAATGTTTTGAATTTTTGTATATTGGCTGTGAACTAACATATGCAGGAAAGCATGTTGATACAAGAGTTGAATGCTTCACCTCTTTGAAGAAAGATAATAGTCTAGGTTCATAGAGTTTAACTTTTATTCATGGTTATGCATAAAAAAGGATCCTCAATGAATTTCCCACATGGTCTATCTAGTCTTTCCGAGTAGGCTTGTGATGAATAAGCATGTTGTTTGCATAAATATGAAGATTGAGTTAATGTTGTTCGAGCTTAGTAATACTGCTAGGCAGAAAAAACTACTACCAGGAAAATATAATGCTGTTAAGAGGACATGGGCACCAAAGTTGCAATTGTTTTCGAATTCTTATTACTTGAGGCATTGTTTGAGGGGATGTTCCTTATTTCTACAACCACATGCATGGATGAAAGGATGTGTTATATCATAAGTATGTTCAAAAGGGATTAAAACACATCTAGGCATATCAAAAGAGGTCAGGACACCAAGATACCTTAGTCTAGTGGTCCCCCTGACAAAGGTTGGTGATGAGGCTGTCCATAAGGTTGGTGTTAGAATGGTAAGGGGCTGCCACTACTGCTTCTATCTTAGAAGCAGAGTAAGACAATGGTAACATCAAATAGGACCCAATCTATGGCAACACTTACTAAATCAACTCCTTAGGGAATTAATTCAGGTAGTGGTCCTAGGTGACAAGATACCATATTGGGGGATATGAATGCTTAAACTAGGTTTAAGATTACATCTATACATACTATTAATCCACCTCCTCTCAAGAGGTTACAACACTAAACTTGAAGTGTGGAGACAATATAAAACTCATTGGAATTGATGAAATTTTGTACACAACTGTCATATAAAAATAGAAAGAGTGTATTGGTAAGCCAAAAGAAATGAGAGATTTTGTGAGCTTAAAAACATAAAGAGAGATGTGTGCATAAAAACAGAAATGAGTGATTATGTGAGACAAAAAGAAATGAGAGATGTTGTGAGCATAAAAACAGAAAGAGAGTATGCGTGAATCAAATTTGATGATGAAAGTTGCTTATTGGAATGAACATTGAATGATTACTGGTGTATTCTTTTAATCGCTCCAGTTTCAACTAATGTTGCTAAGCTTACGTAAATGTTTGTTAGGCTTAAATTAGTACTAGCCGTATTGTTTCTGCTGTTAAAGCTTAAGTAAATCTGTTAGCATAAATTAGTACAGTCCTAATGGTTTTTGCTATTAAGCGTATGTTAATGCTACTAGTTCAAGTTTCTGCTATTGAGGGTGATTCTATAAATACTTTGATTAAGGGTTTCATTTACTTCTTTATTCGATTTCCCTTATTCAAACACTTTCTATACCATAAGACCTCAAATTCAATTTTTTCACATCTTTGATCATCAAGTTCATCATTATGTCGAGCCCTAAGTTTGCTGAAACATACAATGTGGTCACATTCTTGGAAAAACCCAAAGAAATTGATGGGTTTGCAAAGATAATTGATTTCCTAAAAGCAAGTTCTGTTTTATAGCTTAACCGTCAATTCTGAGTGATCTAACATCTTGCATATCGAACATTTTGGGCAACTACCGTGCCAAGGTAAAAAGATCAGGTTAATGGAGTGCGACAGAACAAGCCCTAGTATAAAAAAGATGGTTATTGTTACGAGAGCGTTCAAGCATAAGGAGAGATAATCACTTAAATGATTATCAAGGTACTGATTATCTTCCAACTGCTACTATCTTTGAAGAATTGGCGCGTATGGGGTATGAAAAGCCTTCTCAAAAGCTTACTTTTTATAAAGCCTTTTTCTCTCCTCAGTAGAAGTATTATATTCATACTATTACTCAATGCTTAAGTGCTAAATCCACTTCATGGAATGAGTTCAGTAGTTTCTATGGCTTTCTTTGATCATAATGCTTGGCAACATAATCAGAATTCAATCTGTCTAAGTATAACTTTGATTCAATGTAAAACACATGGATGGAGAGTCAAATTCTTACTTTATCCACGTTTACCTCTAGGTTTTCATTAAGTCAAATGTGGTAATATGTCAACTCACAAAAGATTTTTGTAATGCCATTCACACAAGAAAGTTTTTTGCCAATATAAGAGCGTTAGGAAAGTATTTACTCTGGGAGGAATAAAACCTTATTTGATTCCATGATGGATCAACCTATTGAAGAAATGGGTGAGATTCAGAAGACATCAAACTGATTCCAAGCCAATACTATTATGATCAAACATGCTTGCATCTTCCCAACCCAAGAAGGATAAACCATCTAAGAAGGCGAAGAGACAGGAGTAAAGGATTCCTTAAGATGAGGCAAGCATAAGATGAATATGTACCAACACCGTTCCAATGATCCACAACCTAGTTGTTAGATAGCATGCAACTAACAGAGTTGATGGTTTTATGTACCAAATTGCAAACACATGTTCTTGATTTATAAAAGGCAAAGGATGCTCAAGCTAAGGAGATTGCTACTTTAAAGAAGAGAATCCAGAGGTTAGAAAGGAGTAAAATATCAAGACCTACAGTTATGAAAAAAACTCATGAAAGTTGGTATTCTTAGAGAGTTGAGACCATCTAAAGACCAGAAGTTTGGTATTGCCTTGAAGATGCATCCAAACAGGGAGGAGTATTGCAATAATATGATGCTGATGTTGAGGTAGACTTTAGTTAATAAACCCAAGTAAGCAAATGAAGACTTGATATTTGATACTAAGGAGTTTTTGGATAGTTGAATGCCTGTGGAAGCTAAGGTTATGGAAATATGAACAGAGTACTAAGACTGATGATAGTCCTGTTGGTGAAGCAGTTTACTACTGCTGGGTGATGATAGTGTGTGTTCCTAAAACAAATGAGGTGAAATCACTTTGGCTCAACACTTATACAGCTTATAGCAGCTAAGCTAAAGTTGTTACTAACTGTTTGCTAACAATAGTAACAACCTACAATACCTAAGGAAATAGAGGTGGTTGTTCCAGGAAGCCAAGTGAGTTCAGATTCCAATAAGAGAAAACCCTTCAAGTTCTAAAGATAAAGAGAAAAGGTCTAAGATTGAGCCTAGAAGTTCCTTTGAAGAAAAGATCAAATTGCTCTTGATGAACAAATTGCAAGGGATATTCAAGCTAAGTTAGATGCTGAATTATTAGAAGAGAAAAAGCTAGCAAGGAAACAAGAAGAAGAAGCCAACATAGCATTGATTGAGTCATGTGAAAATACACAAGCTATAATGGAGGCTGATAGATTACTGGCTGAGAGACTCCAATCAAAGGAAAGAGAGGAATTGACAGATGAGGAAAAAGCAAAACTATTTATGGAACTAATGGAGAAAAGAAGAAAGCATTTTGCTGCACTCAGAGCACAAGAAAAGAGAAACAGACCTCCTACCAAGGCACAAAAGAGAACTCAAAATGCTACTTACTAAGCACAAAGGGTGATATACCAAACAAACAACTAAAAGGAAAGATTATTGATGAAATCAAAGTTGTTTGATAAGGAACTGGAAGAGAGTAAATACCTTGTACTAAGGTTCTAAGTACAGAAAAAACAAAAGAAAAGAAGGAAGAAGGTAGGGAGGAAACAGCTAAAGGTAGCAGAAAAAAGATGCTTGGAAGAAAAAGTATAGGGAAAGAACAGCAGAAAGAATCCTCAAAGAAACAAAAAGTAGAGGAAGAAAAAGAATCAAGAAAGTTGATGAAGATGATGAAGTTGAGTGAAAGAAAGCTTTTGGTAATTAAAAAGATGAAGATATAGCAATTGATGCTATACCACTTGCTAAACCAAATTACCAGTGATTATTGATTATAAGCTTCATAAAGAGGGGTTGTTAGTACATTATGAGTTTATAAGAGTAGATGGAAGTTCCAAGAGATACTCTTCAATGATAAGGATGCTACAAGGAATAGATAGAGAAGACTTGGAAGCTCTTTAAAGGATAGTGAAGGCAAGTATGGAGATACAAGCCTAAAGATGAATTGAAAGAGTTTTTGTATGGAGATTTGAGATTTATGTTTAAAACCAAACATAAAAAAGTGATGGTAAAGCAGAAATGTGCAAGGATACAGGGAGACTGACTTGGAAAGTTGAATTGATTCATAAGATTCCTTTGTAAGATTTGATAATCTCACATTTTTATGTGGTTGAAAGAAGATAACCCCTCACAAAAACCATTTACGCATCACCAATTATGCTCAAACAAGAAATTTCATCAAACTGATCATCAAAATGAGAGTGGTTTCAATAGCTGAAGGCTTAAGATAAGCAGCGAGAAGGAAAATGAAATGGTTTTAGAATGCATAATTCCTAAGTGTGAGGAAGACTTTTAAAGAAGAAACTTAAAGAGTCAGAAGATGATCATCAAGTTTAGGGAGGATTGTGGGTCCTTAAAAGACTTCATGGTTACTTAGAAGTTACTAGCTGCTAATAGGTGCTACTGGTGGAAAGAATTATGAATGTTGAAGACTTTTACAACTTTTTAGCGGAGGATAAAAACGAGTTAAAGAGATACAGATTGTTTGAGAACAAGAATTACGTGTAAAGATAAGTGGTTGAAATTTATATACAAAATACCATTATTCTATTTAGAAATTACGTTTATGCTTTAGAAAAGATGAGATAATCCTTAGAATATAATGAAACCGACTAAGGAACTCCTATCCTATAAAAGGAGGCTTCTACGTCATTAGTTAACATCCTCAATAGACACGTCTATCACATCTATCTCACAAACTTAACATACACAAGAATCCAAAGATTAAGAAGGTCAAGTAAGAGCTTTAAGGATGTAACCCTAGTACTAAAGAATAGAGTACTCTAATTAGATTATCATTAATAATATTGAAGCGTTTGTACATGCGTGTGTTCATTCATTCAAGGATTACTAATTCATTGTATATCTTCTAGATAGTAAAGAGTAGGATTCCGCATACTCTTGATAAAAACGCAAAGGTACTACTATTGTTAATTATAGGATTAAACCAAAGGTAACATACTCTTTACAAGGTAAAGAATTGGTCTAGGATTGGGATCAACAGTTATGATTGTCCACCACGGGTACCATTTATCTATGAGCAGGAACCATGCTACAATCAAAACTTTGGTGATAATTATTATCTACAAGATTCATGGAGTTTACCACAACAACTTCTTTGTTTTGAAACAGCGGGGACCTCATGAACTTTCCCATGTCCAACCCGATGAACTAAAATTTCTATAATTCTAATTATTTCGGTTTTGAACAATTTCAACCCCGCAGTTTCCCATCATTCATCAACCTCCTCAAGAAACGAGTGTGGAAATTTTGCAAGCCAGAGAAAACCAAATGAAATCTATACAACCTTTTAAAAGTTTGATCGTATATCTTTTAGAGAAACACCAAAGGTTTTATTGCTAGCTTGGGAGAAATTTTTTGAAATTAAGCATGCTTGTAGAAGAAAGCAACATCAACCAGAGGATTTACAAGAATTGCTTCATAAACTTCTTAAAGATCTGCAAATTATAAGTGAGGAGCTGGCAGATTATATTAATACTCCGAACTGGAATTGTCCTGCCTTCTACGAAGATGATGACGAGGAGTATACTATTGCAATCACACCCGTCTTACCAACCGAGGAGCCCGATAACTCTCTAAGTATGGGGGACGAGCATCTTAGCACTATTCCAGAAACAGAATCAGACGAATTAATAAAGTCTAGTGTTGAGAACCTTGTCCCAATCCCAAGTGAGTCCGAGGATTTTTCCGATATCGAAAGAAAGGTGATAGTCCCATTTGTGATAAATTTATTACAACTTTCTCAATCCTCTCTTTGTTGCAAGACGACGGTTTTTCCTCTAGTGACGACGAGTCATTTTTTGATGAGGACGTTCCGAAAGAAATTTATTCGAACCCTCTTTTTGATGAAGAAATCATTTCTACTAAGATAGATCCGCATCACTTTAATGTTGAGTCTGATCCTTAATATAAAATATTGCTTAATCGAAGAAAGTTTTGATAGTTCTTCTCCTAAGATTTGGATTCACTTCTCGAGAGTTATCATCGGTGAACTCGCTCATATCGATTTGATTTCTCCAGAAATTGATGAAGCCGACTTTGATTCTGAGGAAGAAATTCGTCTTGTTGAGAAATTGTTGTATGATAATTCATCTCCTCAACCTCCGAAAGAATTTAATTCTGAAAATTCTGATGTTGTAATCGAATCTTTCTCTCCATCTCCTATCCCTGTTGAGGGTAGTGACTCTCTTATAGAGAAATACCAAATTTTTTTACGTGGCTTTTCGGATGACTCGATACCACGCCGGGTAATGAGAATGAATACTATGACTCAGAGGGGATACCTTTTTCCATGGAGAATTACTTATACCCATGATCCCCCAACAACCTTTCCAAACAAATGAGTCAATTCATCACATTGATCGTTATTATTTCCATCAAACCCCCTCGCCTTCCGAGAAACACAGGATGATGAGATGTTTACTTTGGATATTCATCCCGATGCGGGAAGTTTTTACGCAAAAATTGTGAATATAATACTGATAATTATGACAATAGAACTTTATGTTCAGCGAGCCTAATGTTTACCCACTCCTTCCCACCCTTTCTCTAATTTAGACACTTTGCTTCCATTTCATCCGAAAATGACGACAAAGTTTTTTCAGAATCATACGGAAATCTTGCTTCTAGAAGAGAGAAATCTCCTCATCTCATATGCTATCGGGGCTTTAAAAAGCTAATTCCAGGTCCATTTCTGATTTTTCTGAAAGCCCGATGATGATCTATGGAGAGGACATTCCTATCTTGGATGTTCTGTTTTTCCATTTCTATCCTCCTTGACCAACTCAAGTATGGGGGATCGAGTCAGGCTCAAGACTCGGTTAACAAAAATAAGCGTTTTCGTGGGTGGCAACCCATGCTTATCCTAATAGTAATATTAATAAATAAGTATGTTGGAGGTTTGCCTCTTCCTTTCTCGTGTTTTTGTATTTTTGTTGTATGTCCAAGGATTTCCCCAGGATTCAATATGAAGCCATTTTAAGTCAGGTTTTGTCCTTCGTTCACCTCGAGCTTCAATCCTATAGCCTAATTATGGAAATTCAATACCTAATTCTTATCGACTAAACGTTAATCCTTTAATCCTACTTAATAAAGGCATTAGATTTATGTAGAGACCCTTCTTATAAACATTAAGGACAATGTAATAATTTCTATTAGTATGGGGGAATCTATCAATTTGACTTGCCTCTGCAGTCGTTGTTTTCACTAATCACCGTTTTTTACCCCAAATACCAAAAAAATGAAAAATTATAAATTCTCGAAAAAAATAAAATAAGTGTTTTATCAAAACTGGATGTTGACTTCCTGCGTAGGTAGAATAAGAATAAATTTTGGACCTCTCCCCCGATTTTTCTAATGCGTAGTTGAGCTCTAGCTTTGTCCCTAAACCGTTATATAACTTGACTAAAGCATTCGCGAATCTTTTTATTAAGATTTTAAATTGGCAAAGAACGAAAATGATAGAGTTAATTATGAGTTTGATGCTAAAACAATGGATTAATTGGAAATCCTTAAAAGATCATGAAGATGTAGTTTTGCTTTTTCTCCTATAACTTCTAACCGGAACTAATAATAACGTGCTCTTTCGAAAATTAAACTTAAATTAACCATTTTTGAAGTATAGCCGATAAGCAATGAATTTATTTAGTCTTAGTTTTCAAATTTATACTTAAACTTTCTAAAAACAAATTTTCTTCTCTAAAACGTTGTAAGATAAAGTGTAAAAAAATGAGTAAATAAAAATAATAAAAACTAGTGGCTAATAAAAAATTTACCGATCTTGCCGGCTCACAACCGATGTTGCAGCTTCTAAATAAGGCACATAATAATTATTCGAGACTAGATAAAAGTTTGCTAACATCTTGCTGACTCCTAACGGATGTGTAGCCTTCAAAAAGGTCGAAGGATTTCAATTGTAACATGGTCATGTTATGCTAAGTGTAAATAAATGTGATTTATAAATCAAGGGAAAATCTCTTTTTCCTTAAATTTAAGTATGCTTCGAACTAAACTATATCATATTTAAGTTGTGATTTCTCTAAAAAATTATGCATAAACGGAAATCCAAGGGTTTTGAAACCGAAGGTCCGTGAGTCCTCGATACTAGTTCTTGGTGGGGTGTCTAAAAGCCTATCACTTAGGAGCCGCAAGGATGGGATGTGCCGAAACGAAAGTCGCTACATTGGATGATCTCGCCTTCAAACTCATTACTTTCGGGTGTAAACGTGAAGCATAGGAAATTTTGCAAAACTTTGAAACAATGTTGAAATGCGAAATAAAGCACATTCAACCATAAATATATAATAATTGGTCGGGAGCGAAAATTTCACAAGTTACAAGTAAGAGTAGTGTTCGCATCTTAAAACTTATATTAACGCTGATTTTTGTTTTTTAAGCTTGGTTTGGGACAAGTGAAAAATCAGGGACGATGAATTTATCCTTTTTGGGCATTTTAGGATTGAAGTGCTTCTAATTCCGCGACCCTAAAAGTTATGAAAATAATGAAGGTCCGAACATTCTTGTTTGTTGCTAAAAAGAAAAGTATAAAGAAAGAGAATAAGAAAATATAAAAAATAATGTTGTAATTAGTGGTAATATGTAAAAAATGTCAAAACGGGCTTTTCAAAACTAATGACTTTTTTCCCTTTGATGAACACTCAAAGTATAGCTACTTTTGCAAGGTAATTAACGAGGGGGATTAAGATTCTTGGTTTTCTAAAGTGTTTACTTATGGCATTGCGTGAGGACACGACAATATCTTAGTATGGGGGATTTTGGTATGTGCTTAAATACACATACTTTTTACCTAATAAAACGAGCTAAAAAGACTAAATAATGAAAGAAAATGACATAAAAATGCATTGTATATGTGTATTTTGTGATTTGTGTCTTGCGGGTACAGATATTCAATAAAAAAACAAAAACAAAGGCAAAGCAGACCAAACCGAGCACGGGAATGGAAAGAGCTTAAGAAAATGAGTCTAACGGTGCCCTCGGATATTATTGGGCCAGCCCGTAACCCACTTAACGAGCCGGGCCAGCCCACTTCTTTGCAAGCCCAGCCCAAGAATAGATGCAGCCCAACAGCTTTAGTAATGCATGATTGACTTGCGCCAGCCCTTCAATCTACTTGGTCCAAAATTGAAAACATATGACTAAGCCCAAAACAAAGTAAAGCCTAATTTCAAAATTTGGGTCTACTGCTTACAATTGACGCAGCTTAAAGATATAAAATGTGAGGGTAGCAGCAGACGTGGGATCAATCTATAACTTATCTTTTCATTTTTTTTACTTCTTATTTTTGTAGAGTAGATAGTTTAGAATTAGAGTAGAATTGTCTTTATATCTTTTATCAAATGTTACAGTTGAGGATTAATGTGTAATGAACCACTAGATCTGTTGAAGCTTGTTTCCGATTCGATGTTTTCATTTTTTTTTCCGTAATTGATTTTAATGCATTATGTGTCATCATCATTAAATCATCATTAAAAGAATATCAGTATTTTATTTATTAACCTGACATGTCCCCATTTTAGTTTTTGTTTCATTTCAATCAATAAACCAATTTTTTCTAGCGAAACTTTATTTTTTCCTTCTTTTTTTCATTTTTTGAGTCTTATTTTTAAGATCCCTTTATTACGTAACTAAGTAAAATAGTTTGTGCGATCAAAGAGGTGAATTAAAAAGCTCTAACGAGAGTAATGGGTATAATGATTTGTGAAGCTATGTAGTTGGTTGGAGTATGTTTTGGAGTTCATTTGTAATCCGTAATTTTCGATTCGGTGACTTCTAATCCCTTTTCTTTATCTATTTTATTTCATTATGTTTAGCATTTCATATATATTATTTTGTTTTATTTGTTGCTTTTTAGCGTAGGTATGCTTATTAGCGAGTAGTTTTGTTATATGCTTGTTAAGTAAGTTGGTAAATAATGAATTAAGTGTGAAATTTAATAAGTGACTAGTGATTAATAATTTGTAAAAATTATTTAGTTTAAAGTTTTATTTAGTCGAATGGGCAAAAGCCGTAAGATTAAATAGGCATCAAACTAGTAATTAATAATTTGTTAAAAAGTTGTTTTCAATATTAAGCCAACGTTTTGAGAAAGCAATTTATTAAACGGATATTAATTCATCATTAAGATCTAAAATTTCACCCATAAGAATCTATTTACTTTTACTTGACAAGCATGTTTCTTTTTATATCTTCATATTATTATTTTGCTTATTATTTAGTATTATATAGTTATTATTAAAATAGTTTATCTTTATCATTAGTTTTATCAAAACCAAAAATTAAAAGATATTCAAGCATTATATTGGAAACATTTTCGTAAATTTCAAATTCATCTCTCGTTGGGACACGACATCCGGAGGATCTATTATTACTTTTTCTAAAGTAATTTTTATCCGACGTGATTACTATATTATATTACTCGACTAGTCATTCGTGACAAATCAAGCACCATTAGCTTGAGCACCCTACAGATTAGCTCCTTCAGAAATGCAGGAACTATCTGATCAACTACAAGAGTTAGCAGATCGAGGTTTTATCCGACCAAGTACTTCGCCCTGGGGAGCTCCTGTCTTATTTGTTAAAAAGAAAGACGGATCTTTCAAAATGTGTATCGATTACCGAGAATTGAATAAACTCACCGTGAAGAATCGTTACCCATTACCAAGGATCGACAATTTATTTGTTCAACTTCAAGGTTCGAGTACTTACTCAAAAATTGACTTAAGATCAGGCTATCACCAACTAAGAGTAAGGGATGAAGATATTCCCAAGTCTGCTTTTAGAACGCATTACGGACACTATGAATTTCAAGTAATGCCATTTGGTTTAACTAACGCGCCTGCTGTGTTCATGGATCTTATGAATCGTGTGTGTAAACCATACTTGGATAAATTTGTGATAGTATTCACTGATGATATTCTTATCTACTCCCTTAACAAAGAAGAACATTCATATCACAAGAATAATCTATTGAATTAACATAAAACGGAGAAATTATATGCCGAAGTTCTCCAAATGGATATCTGGAACAGGTATCATGCAATTTCTCTCGGGCATGTAAATTAAAAAGATAGTCAAAGAATTATATGTTGACACCGCCAAGATTGAAGCAGTAAGAATATATAGGGCAATCCCCTACCACACCTACCAAAATACGCTAATTTTAGGACCACACGCTACTAATACAAGAGATTCATCAAAGAATTTTCAAAGATTGCAAAGACTTTGACGAATTAAACACCCAGAAAAACAAGAAGTATATCTGGGAGAAGACCAAGAGTCCGCCTTCCAACTGATAAAAACAACAAATTGTATGAAGCTCCAAACCTTAGCATGTAACCCAGAAGGAAACGATGAATTTTTTCGTTTACTGAGATGCATGACATCAAGGTCTAGTACATTGTTAATGCAAAGAGAAAAAGTTATTGCATATGTATCTCGACAACTCAAGCCTCATAAAGAGAACTATACCATACATGACCTTGAATTAGGAGCTGTAGTGTTCGCTCTTAAAATTTGGAGACACTATCTGTATGGCACAAAGTGTATTGTGTTCACTGATTATAAAAGTCTTCAGCATATCCTTGATCAGAAAGAATTAAACATGAGACAACGTTGTTGGCTAGAATTACTCATAGATTACGATTGTGAGATTCGCTACCATCCTGGAAAAGAAAATGAGATTCGCTAGAATTACTCATAGGAACGAATCAAACCACTCTGAGTTAGATCATTAGTCATGACCCTTCACCCAAAATTACCATCACAAATCCTCGAAGCCCAAACCGAGGCGATCAAAGAAGAAAACTTCGAAGCTGAGAACCTACGAGGAATGGACAAAGCATTTGATGTAAGTCCTGATGGAACTTGTTGTATCAAGAACCTAAGCGGGTTACCACTCTTTGGTAATTTGAGGGACTTGATCATGCATGAGTCCCATAAATCAAAGTATACCATTCACCCAGGTTTTGACAAAATGTATCAGGATCTAAGGAAACTCTATTGGTGGCCTAACATGAAGGCGATCATCACTGAATATGTTGGCAAGTGTTTAACATGCTCTAGAGTTAAAGCAGAATGTTAAAAGCCATTTGGCTTATTGATACAACCAGAGATTCCTACATGGAAATGGGAAAGAATAACGATGGACTTCATTACAAAACTACCCAAAACATCAAGCGGACATGACACAATTTGGGTCATTATAGACCGCCTTACCAAATCAGCACATTTCATCCCCACCAAAGCGACAGATAGTATGGAAACCCTTACAAGGTTGTATATAAAGGAGATAGTTTCACGGCATGGAGTGCCGATATCCATCATATCGGATCATGACAGTCATTTCACATCCATATTCTGGCAGTCAATGCAGAATGCTTTGGGTACTCAATTAGACATGAGTACGGCATATCATCCTGAAACCAATGGACAAAGTGAGAGAACCATCCAAACACTCAAAGACATGCTTCGAGCATATGTTATAGATTTTTAAAAAGGATGGGAGAGACACTTACCACTGGTAGAATTTTCCTATAATAACAGTTACAATGCCAGTATTAAAGCAGCACCATTTGAGGCACTTTATGGTCAAAAGTGTCGATCACCTGTCTGCTGGGCCGAAGTTGGAGATGTCCAACTCACGGGACCAGAGATAATTCATGAAACCACCGAAAAAATAGTTCAAATCCGACAACGCTTGCAAGCTGCAAGATATCGGCAAAGGAGTTACGCCAATGTAAGGCAAAAGCCTTTGGAATTCCAAGTTAGGGATCATGTTATGTTGAAAGTGTCACATCGGAAAGGTGTCATCCGATTCGGAAAGCAAGGAAAGCTTAACCTCACCATTTAAGATCCTTAAAAGGGTCGGCCTAGTGGCATACAAACTTGAGCTTCCTGAAGTTGAGCTTCCTGAAGAACTCAGTAGTGTCCATAATACTTTCCACGTTTCTAATCTAAAGAAATGCCTATCTGACGAATCCCTTTGTATTATATAGGTCATAGCATTAATCAATTAAATAATAATAAGAGACAGATCTGTAGGGATATTATGGAATGTCATAAGGATTATTCCAATAAAAGAGCTTCGGCTCGATGACACACTTAATTTTGTGGAAGAACCAGTGGAAATTATGGATCGAGAAGTCAAGCAACTGAGACAAAGTCGCATCCCTATTGTCAAAGTAAGATGGAACTGTAAAAGAGGACCAGAATTTACGTGGGAACGCGAAGATCAAATTCGTGCCAAGTATCAGCATCTATTTTCAAACATCACTCCGGCATCCAACTAAATCTCAGGATGAGATTTCTTTTAAGGGAGGGTGACTATAACAACCCACAATTTTCATCTATGTAATTATCCATCTATTAAATTAGATGCAATTGTCATCAATGTAATATCTACTTATTAAATTAAGTACAACCATTTTCACATGAATATTTTTGCTTTATTCCACCTATTATGCAACGTAACTTGCATAACCTAAGTAAACGAGCTCATGCAACCTACCTATGCCAATTTCATCAACGTTTATAGCCAGTAAACGTTATAATATGTCAAGCAATATGTTTTAAACTCTATTTTATCATATGTTATCTATTTAACATACTTTTCAAAATGTTATTACAAAACAGATTTCAAATGTTAACGTTTATATCAAAACCCTAATTATATGAAATGTTTACATATAAAGTGAATGTTCAAGCTTGCAAGGCATGTGTACAAGTGTATAATGCATAACTTTTGAATATTAATTCCCTCCAAAACCAATGTACAACTCCCTAAAGCTTAAAGTACAATTTGACTATGCATAAATTCAAATAAGCTCATTTTCCCTCCATTTTGCTTCTAGATTTTGTACAACCTTTTCAACACAAGTTACAAACACTTATAGCACAACATTTAAACAATTTCCTCCCTAATCCTAAAACCCTAGCTCGTCCAAAACCATAAATCCTAACCCGAAAACCCTAATCTACCTCCACCATGATCCACCTACTTGCTAGCCACCTTCAGCACCTTGTCACCACCTTAAAACCCAAGCACCTCCATGAATCACCTAATAGTCACCTAAGCTCCAAGAAAACCACCTAGCCACCTCCTTTGATTTTCAAACTATCACCACCTCCCTACACCTTACATAGCTACTCCATAGCCTTCCTTGGTCACCACTCTACTATTAATTGGTCCATACTTCACTTACCTTGGCCACCACATCAAGTAAACTTGGCCACTACTCCATTTCAAGCCCTATATAAGCCGAAACATACACATACATTTTCAATACACCATCAAAGCTTCATATTACCTCAATTCATGATCTAAACAAGTCCAAGGAAGATTAAGAAGAAAGTATACGACAAGTAGAAGCCAAGAAACAAGAAGAAAGAAGTCTCTTGATTTATCTTTTAAGTTTTTGAGTTGTTTTTACTCCATTCGACCTATTTTCATCATTTCAAGTACTAGTAAGCCTTCTATCTTGTTCCATAAGCTCTTGTATCATTATAGATATTGTATAAAGCTATATCTAAGTTACTTGTATAAGCCTTGAACCATAGAAACCATTTGTTTGGTTTTCCTAAACCAAACTGTGCCCTAAACGCACCCTAAAACCCTAAAAAGCTCATTTCATGTACTTATCAAGCTAAAATCCATAAGCTAATTTAATAAGCTATTCTAATAAGCTAACTTGTCATTTCTATAAGCTTGAAAACTAATCTTAAAACTTTAAACCCATCGGGTATCTTTTTAAAACCAAAACGAACCCGTTTTGGATTTTTAGGCTCACAAGCTCTTTTCATAAGCTATAAGCTTGTAAAAGTTACTTATTTTAGCTTATAGTAATAAGCTATAACCTGCAAAATTGATTTCTAAATCAAAAATATCAATATTATGGTTTTTGGACTTAATTCGCAAATGTTTTCATGCAAAGGGTATATATTGTAAATTCTTAAAACTTATAACTTTTGGGGCAAAAATGTAATTATCCTAAAGTTAAACTCTAGGGTTTGTTTTTGTACCATGCATTAAAGTTAAAGGTTTAATGTTTTAAAAATATAATTAAAGGGCTAATTTTGTAAATATATATATATCAAGGGTATATATTGTCATTTTCATATTCTCAAAGGTATAAAATGTAATATTTTTATATTAATTATAAAAATATATTTAAATATTATAAGACTCAATTTTATTAAAACCCGACACATTTGTCATTATCATTCATCGATCGAAACGTTATAAATCAATTATGTTATAAATATAACATAATTTATCATCCACTAGCTTTTGAAGAAACCTAAAATGATAAAATCTTATCATTTAATCTATAACGTATCACGTTACTAGGGAATTTCATGTGAGGGGTTTCAATTTGGGTAGACATTTTGATGAGTTGTTGGATTTACGATTTAAAGTGTCCTAGCTCCTCAAACGTTTACTACATGACCTCTGGATTATGATAGCCCGAACAGTGATACGATATTTTCACAAGTTATCAAACCAAAAACCGTTAAACTTTATGAAATAAAGTTTGTAATATCAACAATCAAACTAAGACTTGACATATTACCCCAGGTTGCGTGACGAGGCTGTTTACTCTCATTTGAATTAAATTTCAAATCAATCAACTACCTTGATAAGAGTTTTATAGTCCTACCTTTACATGTTTTCTAAATCCCGTGGGGAGATACATGCTATAAACCATGAATACGAGTATTTTTCTAACTATATGCTATCCTGGTATATTATTGCCTAAGTTTGCTTTCACTGCCAATATTTCTTAATCATGAACCATTAGTCACTTGCGAGTGAACGTGAATATTATGGATAGATCTATTGGGGGTGATGACTCCCGTTGGTGTACCCGTACATGGGGTAACCAAACGCACTATATTTGAGAACAAAGGATAACTTTGGCAAGTTACATTTCCTTAAGGACAGTTGTTCCTTCAAGTCGTTAAATTGACTTCGGATGTTAATGTTTGGTTCCATGAGCTTAGGGCAATAATACTGTTTTTCATGATAATTGTATTCGTTGCAATTATTACCACTTATGATGACTTGTATTCAAACATTTCATTACAAACATTGTGAATTTCACTCAACCATTGTGTTGACCATTTTAACATGTTTATCTCAGGTAATTAAGCAATCTATGGCACGGAGTGGCATTGGACTTGAGAACGTCCAAACTTGTTATCATTCAACTTTATGTTTTAAAATGTATTTTGGGACCTCTTTTGTAAAAACTCTGATGAATAATGAATGATAACTTATCTTTCAAAAATGTCTCTTTTTAGTCGTTTTCTATTATTATGACTATGATTCATGAAGTAATACCCCAGATTAGCTTCCGCTGCTATATGTCAAATATGGGGGTGTTACATTACAATACTTTCCTAAGTATATAAAATCTTTTCTATAAATAACTAATACATATCAAGTAAGCAGTACTAACAAACAGTACTAACTTACACTAGCAGTACTAACTTAATACTAGCAATACTAACTACTTAGAATATTTTCTTGAGCAGTAGTAACTCTTCAGCAGCATTAACTTCAAGCAGTCTTTGTACTAGCAGTAGTAACTTTCACTAGCAGCATTAACTTTTGTACCAACAGTAGTAACTTTTACTAGCAACATTAACTTTTGTACCAGCAGTAGTAACTACTTAGTATATTTTCTTTGAAGTTCATGAGCAGTACTAACTTCATCACAGCAGTATTAACATAAACTTGAGCAACAGTAATTCTAACAGCATTAAGAAGACTTTTAATCCCAACAAAAACACATAGACATATTGAAAGATTAAAGGGATAGATGAACTTCACTTGATTAAAACATGGATTAAAGACTGTTACAATAGGGTTTTGAGGCCCTAAAGACGGCCTAAAAAACTGCCAAACTCTAATATAAAAGTTAGAGTTCATCTCCTAAAAGTTACACCTAAAACCCTAAAATCGGTTTTGTATATATAGAAAAAGCATCGCGAGCGCGTCGTGTTGAAGCCCTGACGTAGTCGCCATATCAAAGATTCTAGGTCTACTTTGAGTCAGCTACGTTCTGACGCCGTCGCAAATTCCGTGACGCCGTTGATATGAAAATTCTGATGCTGTCGCTTAGTAATCGTGACGCCGTCTCCATGCTCTATATGGACGGTTTCTTCAAATGATTTGGTGTAGAGTCATAGTCTAGTCTGTTTCTTCTCCAAATAAGCCCAAATTACGTGTATTTCCTCTAAATGTCATCCAAGTGCTAAAAACATGAAAACAAATGATTAAGCACATAATTTGGGCTTATTTGCATGATTTAGGGGGTTAAATGACCCTAAAAAGTGTATAAAATAACACCTCATCACTAGATTACCTGCACCATAATAAGAAAACACGCATGGAAGAGTGGACAGTTTGGCTACCCATTTTTTAGTGGTAATCGGTGTTTAGAGTGAGTTACGATACTATCTCTACTCTTAGTTACACTCACTATCTCTACTCTTAGTTACACTTGGACTTGTTTGTGCTTTTTTTCTTAGGTGACTAATTGAAATTTGGTTGATGTTCAAACCATTTATGATACTTCTTACTTGTTTCTATTTTTGTTATCATGTAAGTGCTAAGTATCTTAACTTGTCTAGATTTTGGAGTTGATGATGAAGCACTAGAGACCTTATTTGTTGTAGTTGTGGGGGTGGCAACACTAAACCTAGATTTCACAACTACGAGAGTAGCTCCTAAAACTCTAGTTTTTGTCGCTAGTGGGGAAATAAACAAGGCTCTTTTTACTCTAGAATTCATAGACAAAGCATATCTAGCAACACATTTATCATGAGATAACATAAAAACATCTTTACCACAAAAAAACACATACAACATTCAAACCATCATTCATAGCCTTTACAACTTTTACATTTAATACATTCGCGTTTGTTTTTGAAACATTCGAATACTTTTATTAGAAACACAAATAACACTACTTTGATTTTTCTTGAACCCCTTAGAAGTACTCTTAGACTTAGTGTTCATCAAGACATTTTTCTTCAAATTATTGCTCTTAGATTATGGTCTTCTAACACTACTAGACTTTGCTACTCTTGTGGAATTGAAAGAAATCATTTTAGTTTTTGCAATTAGTGTTTGTGTTCTTTGTGTTTTTACTCGATACATTCCTTGTGCAATGGCATTTGTGTTACTTTTGACTTGTTCAAGCTTAGGTGAAGAACATGATATGACTGGTTTTGACCAATCTTGTTTGACATCAATCTTAGGAACAACCATAAACTTTTGATCTTTGTTTTTATTCATCAGTGTAATACACACAAGTTTTCCTAAAACCAAAGATTTATCAAACTTAGTATCTACATTCTTCCCTTTTTCAATTGTTTTTAACTTATCTTTTAGCTTAGAAATTGTCATCAAAAGATCTTAATTCTTAGAACGTACATCACCATATGCATAAGCCTTTTGATTGG
>BQNB010055928.1:0-38896 GCA_026074375.1 Tanacetum coccineum
GTTGGGAGGCAACCCAATCTTTTTATTTTCATGCATTTTAGGTGTGTCATGTGTTTTATTCTTTATTGTTTATTCTTATATGTGATCATTCTTTGTTTTGTCTTTAACCTCGTCTTAATTGCAATCAAAGGTATTTTGCATAAAATAAGTGTAGAAGAGAAAAATATCCCATTTCTAAGAACCATTTTCAAACATGAAAAATAAATAATTTTATATTAATTCACGTTTTATGTTTTGTGTGTTTGTTTTGATTCATATGTTTGTACTAACCATTTTTGTGGTTTATGCAGTAAATTTTTCTAGGAAATAATTAATAGGATACTTGTGCAGGAATTTTTCCAAGAAAACGAAGCAAGAATGTTTACAGTAGCTGGAGACGACGTCAGGATTTATTCCTGACAACGTCACCAACTGTAGCTACAGTAAATTTCGTATTTTTTTGAATTTTTGAAAACTTATTTTTGTGTAATTTCCAGAAATTTTAATTTTCCTAATCCTTGCAGAAAGCCACAATTACATTTAGTACATATATCTTATCTTTATTACTTTCATAGAGTCAAGTCCTTAATAAATGAGGGTTATATATTATTCTCCCATAGAATTTTACGCTTGGTATAGTTGTTTTTTGTCTTTGATTTGCAGGTTATATTTGATAAGGAGAGCCCGGAAGTTCTTTGGATTTTCACGTGGACGATTCTTGGATGACGATTTAGCCGGTTTATCTTGTTTCTTCCCCAATATTGAGCAAAACTAGGGGAGTATTAGTTTCTCTCGCTTTTCTTATTTTCCTTTATTCGTTTTTGGGTACTTATAGAACATTGAGGACAATGTTCAAAATAAGTGTAGAGGGGAAATAAAAGTCTTAGAAACTATTCCTTCAATTGCATTTGCTTTATCCTGAAAAGATGTCCAATATATTAAAACATAGCTTCGACGGTAATTTTGACCCAAATTTGAATTTTTTTATGACATATATCGGTGAAACTTAGTATTAGAAGCGTCTCATTGGATAGGAGTTATACTACTAGCACAAAAACCATACCACTCAAAAACTCCACCAAAAAATGTGAGGTTCGCCCCTAGATCTTTGAGAATAAAAGCATTTATCTTTAGTGCTTATGAGAGTGATGGTAGTATTATAAATTCTAGAACTTGCTTTAGCGATGCATTTCGAGACCGCTAGTCAGATCGCATTCGTGTGATTAATATTTACTAAGTGATAAGAGGTATTAGGATAAACCCCTATTTTTAGCCTGTATTTGTTATAGTTATGATGATCATCTTTGTCATATAACTACCCCTACACCCTTACTATGCACTTATTTTTATTGCTAGATACCCCTAGTACACCCCTCTGGGCCTAGTCTTTTCGCTTTCTTCTATTAAGTATTACGGGACGATCGAAAGGGGATTTCTTTTGATTAAGGAATTCCTGAATAGACTATTTCGGAGTATTTAGTAGTTGAAATTTGTTACACCCTACCAAAATATTACACCCAAATCGCCTTAGCCTTCCGTGTATGTAATCATTTTTACTACATTATTGTTATTACATTTGTTAAACCCTATGTTAGATATTAAAAAAAAGACTCAGTCACCCCGTGTATTTTACTGTTCATTATAGCTCGTAGTTTAATAGTTAAACGTATGACTTTCAGTATTGAACCGTGTACTAATACCCGGTATTTTGTAAGAACTATGAAAATACCTCTTCTAACTTTGAAAGAGGTAAGCATCTATTCATTTTACACACACTCTTTAGTGTGTTTTCCTTAGTTTCTCTCAACCATTCTCTCTCTCTAACTTTCTCTCTCTAGATCGCTCTAGATCTATACATGTTTGTGTGAATTCGGGATCCTACAACGTCTCTTAGCCGGAATAGACCACAACCAAAACCCTCACCATCAATCTTTAACTCTCACCTACTCTAATCAAGAAAACATAAAATCAAAAACACAAACCTAAGCTAGTAGTAAATAAAATAAAATATGCAGTAGTAACGAAAACTTTTCCCCTCAAGTGGTGCATGTAGATGGTTAAACATTTAATCAATAAGCTTTCTGAAATCAATATGTTTACATAGATTGAATCTCGAACTCTGTAGGCTATATGTAGTGATCACTAATGAAGAAAATTGAGTATAACGAATTTGGTGAAGAAGTTGAATCTCCCAAACTTGTGTCTTATGTCTTGCACTATCCATGTGATGTCGAACTTATAAATAAATCTGTGAAATATAATAGGACCGCACCTTTTGACAAAATCTTATCTTCTATGAGTACATACTTAAGTGATAGCAAATTAAGCATTGAGGCACCATAAGAAAAATAACACACTTTGCTAGATTTTGACAAGTCTTCGTCAACACCATTTAGCACGAACAAGTTATCTTTATAGTCAATGTCTGCCACTACAAACACGACTTTAAGATGATGATTAAGAACACGATATGTGAAACCAAACTACAACATCAAATAGCAATTTCAATTGTACTTTGGTATCACATCTTCAAATATTCTCTAAAAATCGAGCATAAGATCAATAATAATAAATATTGAAAAATATTTCTGTCGAGATCCAAATCCATCCAAAAACTAAGTACTGTCCGATATCGTACAAGCCTAGCAGTACAAACTGCTTCTCGGACACCATTAGCAGTACAAACTCTCTTCAAGCAGTACTAATTCTTCCTTGGGCAGCATTAATACACAAACAATATTAACATTTAAACTCGAACCCAAGCTGCACAAAGTATATATAACGAGCCCAATAGCAGCTTCATGTCTAAAACCCAATGAGACCAATGAAATTCATAAGCAGCATTAACCATGAACAACATCTTCTTTTAACATGAGCCTAAACAGTATCATGCATGCCCATGCTTCCTTTCTTCATATAAGCAGCACTATTAACAATCACTTGCTCGAACAGTATTAAATCACTTGTAACAGTACTAATCTTGTCGAGCAGCACTTAAAAACCCACGTGTCATGGGGCCCATACAGCTTTAAATCCGATCATGAACCATACAGTTGCTGTTTATATCATTCTCATCTTCCACACAATCAACAATTCATGCGTTAATCACAAATACACAAAACGCCCTGTCCATCAAACCCTAAATATGAATCAGGGTCTACGACTGCTGTCACAAATCATCTCATAGACATAACTACTTCTTCGCATATATAGACGCAGTATTAATCACACGTTAGCAGTACTAATGAAGACCATGACAGTACTAACTTATATTCGAACAGTACTAACCATGTCTACAAGCAGCACTAACGTCACAAATCTATAATAGCACATCTGTGTTGAGCAGTATTAAACGTGATGGCAGCACTAACCTTCGTTGAACATAAACGAGCAACAATAAAATCATCCTTGTGCAACTTGCTGTTACAACTTCTTGTAATATCATAAATCTTCTTCTCTTATATCCCTTAAAACATAAACATAACCATATGCATGATGTACAATATCTGAGATTTGCATCTTCACTAGCAAACGAGACAACAACAACAGTAAAACATAAAGATTTGACACCAGTAATCGTGCTACTAGGGTTCATCATCACCCATATGGGTAACTCGCCAGAATTAGTAATATTATAAATGAAGAACCATATTAGGGTTTTATAGCCACAACAAATCAAAGTCTTTGTTATTTTGTGCTTCTACTCGTAACTTCTCAATCTTTTCTTTTAACCATAAATTATTCTTGAGAGTAAGAAATCTAACGAGATCAATAACAAGAAAATCATATAGCCAAAAACCCTTGGATTAGGATTTCCTTGATCTCGGTTTAATAATACAAATCTTGCATCAAAATAACAGATCGAAATCCAAATAATAATAATTATTAATATTTAATAATAATAACGCTTACTAATTGTATTGCATACCAAGAATAGGTAGATGAGTATATATAGAGAGAAACAATCTTAAACGTCATAATTCAATCTTGACTTCAAAAACCCTTGAAAACTTAACCACAATGATTTATTGAAAATTAGGGTTTATGGGTTTCTTTAAAAACCTTGTATGATCTTAGATATCAAGAGCAACCTGCTCTGATACCACATGTTGAGAATCGTTTTGCTCATCTAGGATAATAATAACAATGATTGATAACACGCAGCGGAATAATAAAGAACACAATCAAAGTTATGAACAAGGTTTTTCATTGAACGATTTCCCTATTACCCCAACTATAACTTGGGGCTACACCAACTAACTATGAGGTGTTTATATTCGACTCTCATTAGTCGACTTGCTATCTAACTATCTAGACTCTCATTGGGAGAGCTCTAGTTTTCTATGGATGGATCTGTAAAACCTATGTCTATGATCTCTTTATATAAGGAGATATTATGACTTACAAAGGAAGTAAATCAATAGATAAGGAAACTATTTAAATTACATTAAACCACATTAATATGTTTCCTAAATTATCTTGTATAATATTTGACCAATTGCATATTTCTCCACCCGCTTTGTAGAGTTTTTTTTATGACGAATTTGTTCCCTTTTGTTACATTTTTTATTCATTTTTGTTCATCAGATCCATGAACCCCAACAACGTTTATTTTTAATGCTTATGAGCGTGTACCGGTAGTATTATAAATTCTAGAACTTGCTTCAGCGATTCATCCCGAGACTGCTAGTGAGATCGCATTAGTGTGATTAGGATTTACTAAGTGATAAGAGGCATTAGGATAAACCCTGATTGCAGTTTTACATACATATAAAATAATTTTATTACTTATTAGAGAAATAGGAACTCCCAAGTATCCTTGGACAATTCCACTCACAAAGATATATATTTATATTTATTGAATACGTATATTTAATACGGGCAGTATGATCAACCGTGGTCGTTTCCCCAATGTCTAGTTGCAATGGAAACTCGATCTCGTTCGGAATGATTGATTTGACTACGTAAAGAGATATTTTTGATTTATTATGCTACTAAAATTAAAGGCACATTTAAAATAAACTAATTAACAAGTTAAATAAGTACGAAAAGTAAATAAATTGCTTCATTTAGAAAACAAAAACAATTTTAATCTTAAAGTTGTAAAACTAGATTCTAAACCTAAATTAATGCTAAAGAAAATTTTTAGAAAGAAAAATTTTTTTTAAGGGGCTCTTTTCGGATTTTTTTATGTATTTTAATAGAAATTAATTGATTATAACTAAGAAAAATTACTTTTTAAACTAAATTAACTCTTAAAATTACTTAAAAAAAGATGAGAAAAACATTTTTTAATTATTTACTTCTTTTTCTATTTAAAAGATTAAATTTAAAATTAAAGTTGAATAAATTAAAAAAAAAAACTAAAGGATGAAATTAAATATTTTAAAACTAAATTTGAAAATTAATTTTTAAAAATATAAAACTTAAACTAAAAATTCTTTAACCTAACCAATTTAACCAAAACACATGGGCCGAAAGTGACAAAACAGAAAAATAAGGGTAGGCGGGGAAAATTTAGGTTTATATAAAAAACACAAAGTTTGACCTATTGACAGAAATAGTCCCTGGACTTGGGACTAACTAGACTAACAATTAAACTAACGAAGGACTAACTATGCAATTAACTAAGGACTAACTGCGTAATTAACAAGGACTAACTGTGTAACTTTTAAACTAACTGAAATTATGAAAAAGTGTAGAACAGGTCCCTGAAGCATCTAACAACAAACAACCAGCATCCATATTGATTTAAAAAGCTTATTAACTAAACTTTCTTTTAAGGAAACTTTTATATAAAAATAAACTTAATATAAACTTATTTTAATAAGCAATATGAGCATGTGAAAACTAATAAGCTTCAGCAGCTTAGTAGTCACCTCTTAAACTAAATAAACATAGCAATCTTAAAGGCACATGACAAAATTTTCACTACTTTATAAAATCTGCTTATTCAACTATTAGCAAATCCTACAGCTTATTTAAGCTTCTACTAAACAGATTACTTAGAACAGATATTCAGCAGCTTATTAAGAGATCAGAAACAAAAAAAACAAATGTAAAACAAATTAAACCTAAGTAGAGTGTACCTTGGTGTTCCCAGCATGAACAACAATAAGCTGTGTGGGTTTATGGCTTATTCACATAAGCTCATATCGAACCAACAACAACCTAATCTAACCTATATGCTAACCCTTAGCTCTAAAACCTCTTGATACCATAGCAGCCATCCAATTCCATGAATGGTATCAAGTCTTGATCGAATGAACACAATAACAAACACAAATACCAATATTTCGACAGAATTTAAATGAAGACGCAAATTAATATGAAATAATTCTTTTATTAAAACTGAAATAAGTTTTTTACAATACGAAATAAAATAACATGAAATCGAAATTACATTAAAAAACTACTAAAAACTGAATCGAAAACAATTAAACTACTACAAAAAAAAAATAAACTAAAAATTCACCACTAATAAGCTGGAATGAGGGGGGTATTTTATTACCGAAGCTTGAAGCTACCTCCTTCTTTAGCCCTTCTATCCTCTTATCTCAGCCCTTCAATCATTCTCTCTCCTTGATCTTGTATCTCAATCGTTCGATTGAGGCATGTGTGCACCCGGATCATTGACGTGGCATATGTGTGTTAGTTATGTGAGTGTATACACTACTCCCAGCAAACTTGGACAATGAGATCGTTTTATTTTTGCTTGGGTTGGATTGGGGTTGGGATTTCTGATTGATAGTGATAGGATGGTTAAGGGGTGTGAGGGAGCATTAACCCTTATGGTTAATTTGGTGGTTGGGGTGTGTGGTTTAGAAACTAGGGTTCATTGTTTGGTGGATTCGGTGTGTGTGTGAGTTTTAAATCGATCATTGGGGGTAATAATGAGGGTTGAAAGTAACCTTGTTAATGTGTTTATAAGTTTAACCGGGTAGTAGGGTTAGGGGTCGGGTTAGGATTGAGGTAATTGGGAGTGGGGCTTTGCTTGATGAATGCTGTAAAGGGGTCCATGGTTTATTTTGACCCGGTCTAAGAACCGCGCCCTTTTGTATCTTGAGGAAAGTTACACATTCGGACCTTGTGTTTGGCAGCACCTTTTTCATGTAAAAAATAACTTTGGGGTAAATTGCATATCAATGCCCTTGAACTCTATAAAACCTACGGAGTTGGCTTTGGTGAATGTGGTTTAGAGCTGCCAGTGACTGTAGAAGGCTGAGCATTGATCGCTTGGCTGTCGGCTTTGATTTCTTTAGCTTTTGATCACTCTGACGTTCTCGTGTCTCGTTTTTTGACTGATTTCTTGTGATATTTGACATATCCATACCTGCACACCATTCAAACTCAGATTCAAGCACCTTTTTTGCCATTTTTGATCCGTTTTTTTTTTTTTTTTTTTGGGTTGAATTGGGGCCTTTTTAAGATGTATAGTTTTAACAACTTTCAAATTTCCCCAAACTAAAACATGTGTGTCCTCTGCATATCACATGCTCTTATAACCAATTACCTCTGAAATTCACCCAAAACTAAACCTTTGAATAGTAGGCAAAGAGTTTTGTTTGAGAGAGATAAGAGAATCACAAGTTTATAAAAAACCCGACTTCCCATTTCTATGATTTTTCTCTTTTTATGATTTTTCTTGATTATTAACTACCTAAAATACATTTATTTGTGTGACCATATGCAATGTTTTCATTACCTCAATTGGTAACTTTTAAGGATCATAGAACAAAAAGCACAATTTAAGCGTCTAAAGATAACTTCATCTTCCCCATTTTTCATTTTCCATGCTTAAGCTTTAAAAACATGATCATTGTTAATTACAAGTCATGACACTAACACTACTCTAAAACTACTAATTGTGGTACTTACTTTTCCTCCCAAAAATTCCTATTTTGTATCACAGGATTTTCTTAAGGTTATTTCCCGAAGGCTCTTTATGACTTTTGTTTCGATACTTATTAATTCAGAAAATAAAGTGGAATGGTTAAAGAACCTCAATAATTAGCTTTCCTTGCCCTTTTCAAAAGATCAAATGCAATCAAGGATTCAATGTCACATGAGGCGACCAAAAAATTTGGCTTTTTATTAGGCATATTAAGCAAGGCACCATTATGTCATATACCTACGCTCCTTTAAGATTGAATGGACCAATCTAATTTGCACAAATATACCCTTGGCTCTTTAGAGCACAAATAAGACAAAAAATTAAGCAACTTTATTAAACCTCAGTCCTTTAGTAGGCTACAACATCGGCCACGCCTCCGACAAGATGAAGTAATCTGGCAGAGATACTTATTTATTATATTTTTGTATTTTTATGCCAAATTAAGTATTCTGTGTTGTACTATCTAATCACAAAGGAAACTAAAGAAAACTTCTACTTATAATTATTAACAAAAACATATACACTTATTTATTAATACATCATACTAAAGTGTTGAAACAAGATAATGGGAGAAAAAGCCACAATTAATACATAGAGCTTGAAAGAATCCCAAACTATTTCTTTGTTTAATATCATGACTTATAAAATAAACACTATCATTCTTGTTCTTCACAAAAGAAATTTGCAAATGCTTAGCCTATAGAAAATCCACTCGGATATTTAAAATCTACTTGAGTTATTAGGCACAGCTTTTCATTTACTAATGATTCAAGAAGTTTTCTAGCATGTATTGAGGGCTAGCATAAACTATCTTCATTAATTGTTAAGGGAAAAAGCTAGAACTCAACACGTTCGATCGGGTCAAAAATTACTTCTTATTCTTACCAACGGAAAACATACATTTTTGTCTTAACACTTTTTCTTCTTTTTTTTTTTTTTTTTTTTTTTTTAGACTAAAAAATTTAAAATTTTTGCTATTTTTGTGGGAAAACGGGTACGTGAGAACAAAACAATAAGCAAGCAACATTAATCGCTGGATTCCCTTCCCCAACTAAAACCGAAACATTGTCCTCAATGTTTAAGGTCGGGTATCTACGAAAAAATTCTAAGCCGTTTATTAAGTAGCAAAGTTAACGTTAATCGAAAGAAGAAAGGATATGAATTCCCCAAACTAAATTATACAAAGGATGATATAAGCTGGCTTGAACGTGAGACAACACCCGATCCACGAAGAGGACTTCAAAGAAACGTTGGGTTAATCCTGCCAAATCACAACACAGACAACAAACAACGAGAAACGAAGAGGATGGGCCCCTCAACATCACAACACATTAGAGGTTAGAAAATAGAAAGAAAAGGATAAGCATGGGGTGAACCTACCCAGAAAGCGGGCTTTGTTTTTTGATACCGAGTAGCAAGCTGACTCGATCCCTGAATTTCAGTTGTCTAGGGAAAGTCTGGAAGCTGGATAAACCAATTAGTTGGTGTATCCCTCCATAGTAATGCTTAAGACGGTGGCAGTTGACTTTGAAATTAGAACCATCAGCATGAGACAACTTTGCAGTGCCATAAGGATAAACTTCGGTGATTGTGAAAGGTCCGGACCATCGGGACTTGAGCTTTCCGGAGAAAATCTTTAATCGGGAGTTGAAAAGAAGGACTTGATCACCAACATTGAAGATTCGGTTCTTTATCTTGGAGTCGTGTAACTTCTTTGTCTTCTCCTTGTAGATTAGCGAATTCTCGCTAAGCATCGATAAAAACTAACTCGCTAGAAGAACTGCTGAGTAGAAGTTAGTAATTGCCAGCTTTCGATGATCGACCGCGGTCTTTAAATCGAGGTTGGGATGCTTTGAGAGCCCAATATGCTTTGTGTTTCCATAATTTCAACTGGTTATGTGACATGCTTTTCCATACTAAACTTATTCGGATAATCCTATCGGTAGTCTTATAAGCGGTTCTGAAAGCCCATAATGCATTCATCTAGATTTGTCTGACCATGAGGCAGGTATACTCACGACGTCCTCTCTAAAATTCTTTTGAGACCTACGATTCGTGACTTCAACTTGACCACTGTGGTTGAGGGTGGTTAAGGTAGTCGAAAGAGATGGGTGACACAATATATTTTTAGACATAAACTTTATCAAATTTGCGTTACAAAAATGGGTCCCACGATCGCTTATGATTGCTCTCGGAGCGGCCGAAATCGTGAGAAAAGGGTTTTAAGAACTTAATACAACTACCCTTGCATCGTTGTGTGGGGGCGCTTTCGCTTCAACCACTTTGGAAAGATAGTCGACGGATATAGAATATTTTGTTACCCTAGATGACGGAAAAAGGTCCATAAAATCAATTCCCATAATTCGAAAATTATCACAAACTTGGATTGCATTTTGAGGCATCTCATCACGTTGAGAGATTTTGCCTTGTCTTTGAAAGCATCAAAAGTTTTGACAAATTCGTAGGCATCCTTATAATGTGGGCCAAAGAAAACGGCATCAAAAATCTTTCCTTGGCGGTAAAGTTGCACCATTGTGTCCCCCTGTGGGTCCACTATGACAAGGCTTTTGAGATTTCGAAAGCTTCTTTGCCATCTACACACCTTCGGATATTTGATACGACCAAGTCTTAAAAGAAATGGGTCATCCCAAAAAAAAAAATAGTGTTTTCTTCTTTAAAGAACTTGTTTTTCTATTGAGTGAATTTCCCTTTTTAATGAATTTCCCGTGTGGGTAGTTAGCAAAAGGTTTTGCTTGCGAACCACGGGGGGTACTTTGTCTTTGGAAGTTAACACACTTAAGGTCTAAAAGGAAAAGTCTCGGTAATCTCTTTTGGATCAAAAATATTTTCGTAAGGATTTTCAAGTCGAGAGAGGTGATCAGCTGCATAGTTTTCAGCTCCCTTGGTATCGATAACTTTAAAATCAAATTCCTGAAGAAGTAAGACCCATCGAAGCAATCTTGCTTTGGCGTCTTTCTTGTTGAAAAGGTATTTCAAAGCGGAGTGGTCTGTGTAAACAACACTCTTGTTCATGATTAGATATGATCGAAACTTCTCGAAAGCAGATAAACAACTGCAGCTTCTCCTTTCGTTGTTGTGTAATTCGTTTCTGCTTCAGTTCATCGTCTTACTAGCATAATGAATAGGTCGGAAATGCTTCTCAATTCTTTGTCCTAGAACCGCACCTATTGCATAATCACTTGCGTCGCACATGATTTCAAAAGGTTGTCCCAATTTGGATCAATGACATTGAGAATTGGAGCTCTTTCGGTCAACTTCTTTTTCAACGTTTTGAAAGAGCAGAATGCAATCTTCTGAAAAAAATGAAAGGTGTGTTTTTCTCTAAGAGATGGGTCATTGGTCGAGAGATTTTGAAAGGCTTTGATAATTCTTCGATAAATTCCAGCATGCCGAAGAAAAAAACTTCGAATTCTTTGACGGTTTGTTGGATGTCGGGAAGCTTAAGAAATAACATCAATTTGGCCTTATCAAATTCAATTCCTTTTTTAGAGATCTTTTGTCCTGGAACAATGCCTTATTTAACCATGAAATGGACTTTTTTCCCAAGTTAGTGCTAATTTGGTGTCTTCACATCTTTAAGCATTCGATCTAAAATTGGCAAGTCATGAGGAAAATGAATCTCCAAAAAACTGAAAAATCGTCATTAAAACCTCCATCGGTTTTTTTTTTCTATCATATCGTGAAAAATGGCCATATACAGTTGGAAGTTACACTTGGGGGAGCATTACACAAAAACCGAATGGCATTCGCGGTACGCGAGATGTTCACGTTTTATGGGCACGTGAATAGTAGTTTTTTCTTGATCTTAGGTTCAATTGGGATATGAAACATACCCTGGGAATAAAACCTCTAAGAAAAACAATAAAACTCGTTTCGTGCTAATCGCTCTAACATATGGTCTGAATAGGTAACGGAAAAATGGTTCTTACAAGTTGCTTCGTTTAACGTTTGATAGTCGATGGCAAACTTCGCCATCCCGTGACTAATCTTGTAGGCACAGTCATTTTCTTCGTGTTGTGACAACGGTATACACCTTTTTAGGAAAACACAATGGACTTGGACTAACCATGGACTATACGAGATCTGGTTGTAAATCCAATCCTGCGTCAAGAAGTTTTTCTACTTCTTCTTGGATGACGTCATGGAATTTTAGGGTTAACCCTCCTTTGATGTTAGGACTGAAGGTTTGTTATCATCTTCTAAAAGGATTTTGTATGTGAGCAAAACTCTGGATCTTGCCTCGAATATCCGAAAGTTTCAAGCAATTGCTTGTTTTTCGGTTTTTCAAAACATTAAGAGTGAGGTATTTTCTTCTTGGCTCAAAATCTTTTGAATGATGACTGGAGTTTGTTATTTTCCTCTAAAAACGCATACTCGAGATGCGGAGGTAACTCTTTAAGCTCGACTTCGGGAATTTCATCTTTTGGTTCATAAGAAGTAGCATATTCGAGAGAAGACTTCTTGCTTCAATGACTTTGAGATCTCTTTGAGTTTTTGGAAAGTAATTACCTTTGTTTGGTCAGAGCGAGGTAATGGTTCACTATTAGGAGTGCCTCTGAGAATGAGAATGTCACCTCGGGATATAGTATGTAGGCCATTGAAAACTGGTGGAACATGGTTCATTCATCGATTGCTATGAAAGCATCGGGCTTCTTAAAGAGTAGAAAACTCATTTGGAATCTTTTGTGCATACAGTCTTCAAACTCTGTACACATATACTTCTTTGTAGAGCCAAAAATAATGTCATCCACATACACTTGGACTAACATAATGTCACTTTTATTCTTTTTGATAAACAATGTTCTTCTTGCTTACCCTTCTTGTAGGCAACACAAGTGTGGTCATTCACAAAAACCACTGCATGATCCTGTAACAAGATCTCTGGATTGCCCTGCACAAAAAGTAATAGAATTAGTATCTCTTAGGGACCCAATCCATTACAGACTTGGAAATCCCTTTTGGGTCAACATACTCAAACTTCTTGAGCATGAATGATCTACTGTCTTTGAACACATGATCCAAGTAATTTCCCCTAGGCCTCCAAACCCACCTTGACTTTTTAAGGCCAGTATCCATATTAACCTTACCAGTATTAACTACTGCTCTTGTCCCAACAGTAGTCATATTTTGAACCCTAAAAGTTTTAACATCTTGTTTTAAGTCTTTGGGTCTAAAAGCTGGTTTTGTATAGTAAGGCCTCTTGATAGGTGAATATGAGCCTCTTGGTCTTACATTGTCCATTCTTAGGTAAATTGGTTTAATAGCACCACCAGTTTGTGCTATTTTTGGGGCAAATGGTCTAACAGTACTAACAGGCCTAGCAGTACTAACTGGCCTAGCAGTACTAACTGTGTGAACTGCCCTTTTCTCATTTTGCTTAACAGGAGTAATCAAACCTGTTCTTGTTAGTACTCCTGATGGGACAAAAGTCTTTCTTAAATAAGGGTATTTTGAAAAAAAATTATGATTAACCCTTTTAGTATTATCCCATACTGGTTTGTCCACCCTTGGACCAGTATTGACCACAGTTTTCAGCTTAGGTTCTTGACTCTGTTTGTCATGAAAAGTACAATCTTTGATCAAATGGTCAGTACTTTTACAGACAAAGCAGGCTTTTATTTTCTTAAATCCAATTCCTTGTTTCTGAGAAGTTTGACCAATTTTATCAACTCTAGTTTTAACTGTTTGAGTCTCATTAGTCTTAACAGGACTAACTGTTTGCACTTCAGACACATCATCCTCATCATCTGAGTTCCAATCCTCAATGATAACTTTATCTCTGTTAACTGATTTATAAAATGTCTTAGGTTTTTGAGTATTTTCTTCATTTGTTTTACCTACAGTCTTACTGGTTTTAGTATTAAGATTAGTTGTTTTTGACTTAATTATTTTCTTCCTAATGGCATATTCATCTAAACCTGCAAATGATATGTCAGCTCTTGGGGTTAAGAAGTTCCCTGTTATAGGAGGGGGAACAACATGATACCCATCTACTTTGGAAAACCTATCATTAGCTGGTGTGGACTCTTCATCACTAGTTCTGACATCAAAAACACTCAAACTAATCTCACTATTAGTTTCAGAATTATTACTCATTTCATTCAATTATGTGCCATATCCTAAACCAGTTTTATCTCTAGCACTCATTTGTCTGTTGAGTAATTCATCAAGATTCTTGGACGATTCTTCCTATTTTTCTATCTTTACTTTTAACTCATCTCTTTCCTTAACAACTTTCTCTAATTCCAGGTTAAGGTTGTTAATTTTTATTTCTTTGCATTTAAGCTCATAGTTTTGAAACTCATATTTTTCACCCAAGCCAATTCATTCTTTTCATGTACAAGAATCTTAGATTCTAGTGACTCTAAGGCTAACTTATAACCCTGAATTTCTAGTCTTGCTCTGCTATGTTTTTCTCTTTCACTATCATAATTCTTTTGAAGAGTTTTAAAAGATTCAAGACATTGATTAGAACTATTTTGTACCTCTTTGTCAAAAGTACTTGATGAGCTTGAGGAGGAGATGGTCATTAAACCTTGATGAGCTTGATTGTAAATCTGCTTCAAATAATGGAGTTCTTCTTATTTAGAGTTTTCACAGAAGCTCTGATACCACTTGTTGGATCCCTTACTAAATGGATCTTTAACCTTTAGCTTGTAAAGGATTTATTACTCTAGATAAATCTAAAGCAACAATGGTGAAACAATGACTAAACACTATTGATTATGTGGAAACTAATCAATAATGCTAAGAAGAACAATAATAAGAATCATAAAAGAACTTTATATTATTACTTGAATCTGCCTAGGTTACAGATTACAAAGACTATGATTCCTAACGATCTCTATTGATCTGTGTAGAACTATATCTACTAACTATGCCTAGGGTTCCTTTTATATACTAAGGAAACCTTAATGGGCTTTACAAAACGTGTGCAAAGATCATGCATATCTTATAAACGGTACTAACTATTTTATACTAACGGTACTAACTATCTGATCACTACTAACATTTTGTACTGTCAGTACAAATTACAACTAGCAGTACTAACTAATATAACTAACGGTACTAAGTCAGGAATGCATAATTCCCAACATAGAAGTTTAGAAGATTTGTAGTTATCTTGTAAAGGAATCCTTGATGTATAAAAGGAGATCCTAGGTTATGGTTGTAAACATCTCGATAGATACATTCATAGCTTCAATGTTGTAAACCCTGGTACTAGACAAAGTACTCATATTATTCAGCATAATAATATTGAAGCTTTTTGGTTATATTCATTGTTCATTCATTCTACTGCATCACAATTTACTATTACATTCATATTCTTCTAAGTACTAAAGATTAGATTCTCTTAGTATCAACAAAGTTTCTAGCATAGTTGTCTTGAATCTATTCAATAAAACTAACCCTTTTACAAGGTTTGCAAGATTCTTCATAGCGGTTTGATAGTAGCGGTTTGACAGTAGCGGTTTGACAGTAGCGGTTTGAGCACTAATCCAACAAAACACTTGGACTATTTTTCAAACTTGTGAAACGTAATAAACTCAAACAACAAAACACTTAAACAAACATCACCACTTTTAACATTTACAATTCACTAATCATTTGTTTGATCATAAAAATTTTTTACAATCAGTTAAGATGGCTAATCTCTCGGAAGATATCCAATGTGCCGGTTCTGATACCCGGCCACCTATGCTTGATAGGATTGACTTTGCATCATGGCAACAATGTATTCAATTGTATTGTCGGGGTAAAGAGAATGGGGTGAACATTCTGAAGTCGATTGATGAAGGACCTTTTTAGATGGGAACATTTCAGGAAACACTTGCTGAAGGGAATGAGGGTACCCTACATCTAGGTCCAGACCGAGATTGAGTATATTCTGACCTTTCACCTGAAGATAAGGAAAGGTATAACGCTGACATTCGGGCAACAAATATCCTACTTCAAGGGTTGCCATAATACATCTACACTCTTATCAATCATTACATTGATGCAAAGGACATTTGGGATAATGTGAAGATGCTCCTGGAAGGTTCAGAATTAACAAAATAAGACCGTGAATCACAATTATACGATGATTTTGAACACTTCTGTCAGAACAAAGGAGAGACCATTCACGATTACTATGTCAGGTTTACCAAACTCATCAACGACATGAGAAACATCAAGATGACCATGCCCCAAATGCAATTGAATTTAAAGTTTATTAATAACATGTTGCCTGAATGGGGTATGATTGCAATTTTACATACACGTAAAATATTATACTTATAGAGAAATTAAGGAAATCCCCAAGTATCCCTTGGACAATTCCACTCACAAAGATATATATATATATATATAATACGTATGTTTGACCGGGCAAGTATGATCACCCGGGTCGTTTCCCCAATGACTCGTGCAATGGAAACCTCGATCTCGTTCGGAATGATTGATTTGAATAAGAAAAGAGATATTTTTGATTTAATTATACTACTAAAATTAAAGGCACAATTAAACAACTAATTAACAGATTAAACTAATTACGAAAGTAAATAAAATGCGACATTTAAGCAAACAAAAGCAATTTAAATCTTAAGAATGAAAACTAGATTCCTAAACCTAAATTAATGCTAAAGAAAATTTTAGGAAAAAGAAAAATATTTTTTTAAGGCTTTTCGGATTTTTTTTATGAATTAAATACTATTAAATTTTAAAAATAGAAATTAAATTGATAAAAACTAAGAAAAATACTTTTTAAACTAAATTAATTCTAAATTACTTAAAAAGATGAGAAAAACATTTTTATTACTAATTTTTCTATTTTTTTCTTTTTATTTGATTTTTGAAAATGAAATATTAAAAACTAAATTCGAAAATTAATTTTTAAAAATATAAAACTTAAACTAAAAATTGTATAAAATTATTTTTTATAAAAAGAAATAATGCAGAAAATTAATTTTATTAAAAGCCCTAATTTTTAATGAGTAATTTTAAACTAATTTAAGTAATTAAACTAGAAAACCTAATTTTATTATTTAATTAAACTAAATATTTAAACTAAATCTAAATCTGCCAAACATATGGGCCGAAAGTGACAAGAAAGAAATTCAAGGGTAGGCGGGCGAAATATAGGTTTTTATTAAAAACACAAAGTTTGATCAATTGGCAGAAACAGTCCCTTAACCTAGGGACTTAACAATCTAACTTTTAAACTAACATAAGGACTAACTGAAACTAACAGAGGACTAACTTTGCAAATAAAAGGACTAATGGTGCAATAACTAAACTAACAGAAACTATAAAAGATAGGCAAAACAGGTCCCTGCAACCTCTAATCAACTACAATCAGCATCCCTTTTTAAAAAACTTTATAAAATAATTTTTAAGACAACCTTTTAAAAAAAACTTTAAAACTACTAACTTATTTTATAAGCAATATGAGCATGTGAATGAAAAACTAATAAGCTTAAGCGATTAGTGCATACCTCTTTAACTAATAACATAGCAATCTTCAAGGCACATGACAAAATTTCCACTACTTTATAAAATCTGCTTATTCAACTATTTAGCAAATCCACACAGCTTATTAAGAAAACAGAACAAGAACAAATGTAAACAAAAATAAGGTGTACCTTGGCTTTCCAGCATGAACAGGAAAAGCAAGAAGATTTCTTATGTGTGGGCTTATGGCTTTAATCCACATTAAGCCTCTTATATCAAATAACAACCTATACTAATCCTTAAGTGACCACAGCAGCTCTAAAACCCTTGATACCATAGCAGCCATCCAATTCCAATAGGTATCAAGCCTTCATCATTTAACAGAAATAACAATCACAAACACAAATACTTTGACAGAATTTAAATGAGGACACAAATTAATATAAAATAATACTTTTATTAAATCTGAAATAAAGGTTCTTACAATTCGAAATGAAATAACATGAAATTGAAATTACATTTAAAAAAAAACTACTAAAAACTGAATCGACAGAATTAAACTACTACCAAAATAAACTAAAAAATCACACTAATAAGCTGGAATGAGGGGGGTATTTATACCCGAAGCTTGAGCTCATCCTCCATCTTCTAGACCCTTCTTCATCTTATCTCAGCCCTTCAATCATTCTCTCTCCTTGATCTTGTATCTCAATCGTTCGATTGAAGCATGTGTGCACCCGGATCATTGACGTGGACATATGTGTTAGTTATGTGAGTGTAAACACTCACACACGTCACATCACCCAATCATTTCCTCTCATTTTGCCAGGGTGGATTGGGTTGGGTTTATGATTGATAGTGATGGATGGGTTAAGGGGTGTGAGGGGATCATTAACCCTATGGTTAATTTAGATGGGGGTGAGTGGTTTAGAAACTAGGGTTCATTGTTCTTGAGTGTGTTCGTGTGTGTGTGAGTGAGGTTTAATCTCATTTGGGGGTAAATGAGTGAACAGTAAGTGTAAATGTGTTATAAGTTCATCCGGGTTGGTCGGGTTAGGGGTCGGGTTAGGTCGGGTTGGGGCAAATGATATGATTGGTTGAGAGATGGGTCCACGGGTTTATTTGACCCGGACTTTGACCCGCGCCCTTTTGTATCTATGAGGTAATTACTCATATGGCCCTTGTGTTTGGTTAAGACTTTTTCAGGATATAAATAACTTTGGGTAAATTGCATATTCAGCCCTTGTGTTTATAAAACAATGGAGTTGGGCTTTGGTTGACTGTGGTTTAGCTGCAGTTGACTGTAGAAGGCTGAGGCATGATCTCTCTGGCTTCGGCTTTGATTTCTTTAGCTTCTTGATCACTCATCCGTTCTCGTGTCCGTTTTTGACTGTTTTCTTGCAATATTTGACATATCCATACCTGCACACATAAAACTCAGATACAAGCACATTTTTGCCATTTTTGATCCGTTTTGGGTTGAATTGGGCCTTTTTAAGCATAAATAGATATGTGTATTCTACACTTATCAAAATTCCCCAAACTAAACGATTGTGTGTCCTCACGCAATATCACATGCCTTATAACCAAATACCTCGAAAATTCCCCAAACTAAACCTTTGAAAAGTAGCAAAGAGTTTTGTTTGAGAGAGATAAGAGATCACAAGTTATAAAACACCCGACTTCCCATTTTCTAAGATTTTTCTCTTTTTATGATTTTTCTTGATTATTAACTACCTAACTACCATTTATTTGTGTTGACATAATGCAATGTTTTCATTATCATAGAACAAAAAGCACAATTAAGCGTCTAAAAGATAACTTCATCATCCCCGATTTTTCACTTTTCCCATGCTAAGCTTAAAAACAAGATCATCGTTAATTACAAGTCATGACACTAACACTACTCATAAATACTAATTGTGTACTTACTTTTCCTCCCGCAAATCCTACTTTTGTATCTCAGGATTTTACTTAAGTCATATACCCGAAGGCTCTTTAAGACTTTTGTTTCGATACTTATTAATTCAGAAAATAAAGTGTAATGGTTAAGAACGCAATAATTAGCTCCTAGCCCTTCTCAAAAGATCAAATGCAATCGAGAATAAAGTCCACATCGAGGCGACCAAAATTTGGCTTTTTATTAGGCTACTTAAGCAAGGCACCATTCATGTCATATACCCTAAGGCTCTTTAAGACAAGAATGAACCAATCTCATTTGCACCATATACCCTTAGGCTCTTTAAGGCACAAAATAAGACAAAAATTAAGCAACAGCGAACCATTATTAAACCTCTGTCCTTTAGTAGGCTTACAACTTCGGCACGCCTTACGAACTAGATGTAGCAAACATATTTCGACTTCGGATTATATAAGTAAAACCGGTGCCTTTTATCTCGAAGCCACATCGATAGCGAGTCGACAAGAGGTTATTCTACTTATTATGACACCGGACTCTACCTTATATGAAAACTCCAACATCGGCCACGCCTCCGACACGATGAAGTAATCTGGCCAGAGATACTTATTTATTATAATTTTTGTATTTTTAAGCCAAAATTATGTATTCCTGATGTGTACTTCATCCTAATCACAAAGAAACTATAGAAAACATCTATTAACTAAATTATTACCAAAAACCATACAACTCTATTTATTAAAACATTCATTTAAAAGTGAAACAAGCTAATGGAGAAAAGCCACAATTAATACATATGAGGCTTGAAGAAAACCAAACTATTCTATGTTTAGCTTCATACTTATAAATGAAACACTATCATTTCTTGTTCTTCACAAAAGAAATTTGCAAATGCTTAGCCATATAAAATCCAACTCGGCAAATTTAAAAATCTACTTGAGATTAGCCCAAGTCTTCATTTACTAATGATTTCAAGTCTAGCATGTTTAAAGTCTACGTGAGACTAGCACAAACTATCATCATTAATTGTTAAGGAAGAAGCTTAGCAACTCTACACGTTCGAATTGGTCAAAAAAAAAATTTTACTTCTTATTCTTACCAACGAAAAACCTACATTTTTATCTTAACACTTTTTTTTTTTTAAACATTTTTTTATATGACTAAAAATTTAAAAATTTTGCTATTTTTGTGGGAAAACGGGTACGTGAGAACAAAACAATAAGCTAAGCAACATCAAATCGATAGATTCTTCCCCAAAACTAAACGATACATTGGTCCTCAATGTTTAAGTCGGGTCTCTACGAAAATCTAAGCCGTTTATGAAGTATGCAAAGATAAACGTTAATCGATTAGATGAAAGGATATGGATCTCCCCAAACTAAATTCACACAAAGGATGAAAGCTGAGTTAAAACAGAAAACAACACGGACACAGAGGCTTCCACAGGAATTTTTGTTAGGAGAATCCTGCAAAAATCACAACAAACAAACAACAAACATCGAGAAATCGGAAAGAGAACAAGCCTCTCTCAACACAACACATTAGATAATAGAAAGAAAAATAGAAAGGATAAGCATGGGGTGAACTCCCACGAAGCGGCTTGTTTTTTATTACCGAGTCGCAAGCTCGACTCGATCCCTGAATTTAGTTGTTCTTAGGGAAAGTCTGGAGGTCCAGGATAACCAATGGTGGTGTATCCCCTCCATAGTAATGCTTAAGACGGTGGCAGTTGACTTTGAAATTAGAACCATCGGCATGAGACAACTTGGCAGTGCCATAAGGATAAACTTCGGTGATTGTGAAAGGTCCGGACCAACGGGACTTGAGCTTTCCGGAGAAAATCTTTAATCGGGAGTTGAAGAGAAGGACTTGATCACCAACATTGAAGATTCGGTTCTTTATCTTGGAATCGTGTAGCTTCTTTGTCTTCTCCTTGTAGATTAACGAATTCTCGTAAGCTTGATCACGAAGCTCGCTAAGTTCATTAAGCTGAAGCTTTCGATGATCGCCCGCGGTCTTTAAATCGAAGTTGGCATGCTTGAGAGCCCAATATGCTTTGTGTTCTAACTCAACTGGTAAGTGACACGCTTTTCCATAGACTAACTTATATGGAGTACATCCAATAGGAGTCTTATAAGCGGTTCTAAAAGCCCATAATGCATCATCTAGTTTGTCGGACCATGAGGCACGGTTTTCTCCTACCGTCCTTTCCAAAATTCTTTTGAGACCACGATTCGTGACTTCTACTTGACCACTCGTTTGAGGATGGTAAGGAGTCGAAAGACGATGGGTGACACCATATTTAGACATAACAGATTGCTCTTCGGGAGACCGAATCGGTGAGAAAGGGGATTTTTTTAGACTTAATCATACCCTAGCATCGTTGGTAGGGAGCGCTTTCGCTTCAACCCACTTGGAAAGATAATCTACTGCTACTAGAATATATTTGTTACCCCTAGATGACGGAAAAGGTCCCATAAAATCGATACCCCATAAATCAAAAATTTCACAAACTTGGATTGCATTTTGAGGCATCTCATCACGTTGAGAGATTTTGCCTTGTTTTTGACAAGCATCACAAGTTTTGACAAATTCGTAGGCATCCTTATAAATGGTAGGCCAATAAAAACCGGCATCAAAAATCTTCTTGGCGGTAAAGTTGGCTCCATAGTGTCCCCCGGTGGGTCCACTATGACAAGCTTCGAGAATTTCGAAAGCTTCTTTGCCATCTACACACCTTCGGATTATTTGATCCGCACAAGTCTTGAAAAGAAAAGGGTCATCCCAAAAATAATGTTTTACATCTTTAAAGAACTTGTTTTTCTCTTGAGTCGACATTCCTTTTTTAATGAATTTCCCCGCGTGGTAGTTAGCAAAGTCGGCAAACCACGGGGTACTTTGGTCTTTGGAAGTTAACACACTTAAAGTCTCTAAAGGAAAAGTCTCGGTAATTTCTTTTGGATCAAAAACATTTTCGTAAGGGTTTTCAAGACGAGAGAGGTGATCAGCTGCATAGTTTTCAGCTCCCTTGGTATCGATAACTTTAAAATCAAATTCTTGAAGAAGTAAGACCCATCGAAGCAATCTTGCTTTGGCATCTTTCTTGTTTTATGAGCTTGAAAGAAAACCAACTATTCTACGCTTAATGTCATGACTTATAAATAACACTATCATTTCTCGTTCTTCGCAAAAGGTATTTGCAAAAACTTAGCCTATATAAAATCCAACTCGGCATATTTAAAATCTACTTGAGATTAGCACAAGTCTTCTTTTACTAATGATTCAAGTCTAGCATGTTTAAAGTCTACGTGAGACTAGCACAAACTATCATCATTAATTGTTAAGGGAGAAAGCTAGAACTCTACACGTACGATCGGGTCAAAAATTACTTTCTATTCTTACCAGCGGAAAACCTACATTCATGTCTTAACACTTTTTTTTATATATATATATATATATATTTAAACTAAATATCAAGACTGAAAAATTTAAAATTTTTGCTATTTTTGTGGGAAAAACGGGTACGTGAGAACAAAACAATAAGCAAGTAACATCAAATCGATAGATTCCCTTCCCCAAACTAAAATGAAACATTGTCCTCAATGTTTAAAGTCGGGACTCTACGAAAATCTAAGCCGTTTATGAAGTATGCAAAGATAAACGTTAATCGATAATGATGAAAGGATATGGATCTCCCCAAACTAATTTCACACAAAGGATGAGAAGCTCGAGTAGAACGGGACAAATCAACCGGACACGAGAGGCTTCAAAGAATTTGTTGGGAGAATCCTGCAAAAATCACAACAAACAAGCAACAAACATCGAGAAATCTGAGAGAGCACAAACCTCTCTCAACACAACACATTTGATAATAGAAAAAAAGAAAATAGAAAGGATAAGCATGGGGTGAACTCCCACGAAGCGGCTTGTTTTTGGTTACCGAGTCGCAAGCTCGACTCGATCCCTGAATTTAGTTGTCCTTAGGGAGAGCAAATGGAAACTTTCATTGAAACTGCCACTGGATTATGAAACGTGACGATGCCGGGGTCAAAAATAGTGTTTTCACTCCCGAAGGAGGCAAATGAAGAAATGAAGTTTAAGTCAGAAACATGGGTGGGAAGAGTTGGCAAAATATCGGTCATAAAATCATGAGATTCAGAAACACCCTTAGACTCTTTGATTATCAAAATACCCGCTTCGGGTTCAAAACATTTCTTAATATCCGGTGGTTCTGGTGGAGGACGAGGAATTGACGGATTATCTTGATGATCAAAGTTAGGTGACTCATTAACTTCATCTTCGGAATCATCATTCTCAACACCAGGCGGAATTAAATCATCCTGAACAAGGAAAATATCGATTTCTTCTTGAGTGAGCTCACTATCCTCAACGGGGGTAGGAGATACGGGAAGAGACTCGATAACTGAAGTTTGATGAATATTTCCCTGTGACTGGGAAGTTGAAAGTGGTAAAGGTTCATGATTGGTGATCACTTCGGAAACGAGATTATGAAAATCATCATCACTAAGCAGACTATCAAGAAAAGTTACGTCTCCTTCTGAATCGAAATAACCTTCCTCAAAGTTATAAGACACTTCTATGGCAAGAAAATCATCGATCTCATCATTATTATCTTCTGGAGCAAAACTTTCAACCTTGTCGGATAAAGGTGTATTGAGTAAAACTGGCTCATCGGAAACGTTTGAATTTTTGATCTCGACATTTTCTTCCATTTCATCAAGAAGAGGTTTTGAGTGATCTTGAACGTTCTCTTCATGCAAGTCCTTCTTAAGAGTTGACTTATCATTACCCGGTGGTAACGAATCGAGAGGAGCAAGTTCATCGGCGAACTTCTCAAAATTATCACTAGTCTTCACCGGAGAAGAACTAGGAGGAGGATGAGTAGTGGTACTGCCACTAAACGGATCGTCTTTTGAAAAATCGATGATAGAAATGGCGTGAACAAAATTCTTTTCCTTGTTTTTCGTAGATTTCTCAGCATAATAAACAAGTTCGTCCTTTCCTACTCTTAAAGTCAATTTTTCCTCGTACAAATCAATTAAAGCTTTTGCGGTTCGCAGGAAAGGTCTTCCTAGAATAATAGGCACTCTCGGGTCGGGCTCAAAATTAACCACCACAAAATCTGCAAGAAAAGTGAAACCATCGACTCTAACTACAACATCTTCTGCTATACCCATCGGGTGCGAAATGGAACGATTGGCAAGCTCGAGTGTCATACGAGTAGGAGTCAAAGCTTCAAGCCCAAGCTTCTTGTAGATTGAGTGAGGTAAAAGGTTAATGCTAGCTCCTGAATCGGCTAAAGCACTAGTTCTATCGAGTTCTTGTAAAGCACATGGGATAAGAAATTTTCCCGGATCTTCGAGCTTCTCGGGAACTTTGTTCATGATGATAGCAGAACATTCAGCATTCACAGTCGTAATAGCAATCTCCTCGAGCTTCTCTTTATTCCTTAGCAACGAACTTAACCATTTGTTGAATTTTGGCATTTCGACGAGAGCATCCTTCAATCCAATCTCTAAACGAAGTTGTTTGAACATCTTCAAGAACCGGCTATATTGAGCACTCGGTTTATCGTGTTCTCTAACTTTCATCCTCTCGGGGTATGGAAGTCTCGATTGATATGAATTAGGATTAGGAGAATTGAGATCTTGGATTTCAACGTTAACGGTTTTCTTTGCTTTTGGTTTTGAAATTTCCATGAAAATTGAATCTTCTTCTTCCCCCGGAGGTGGGACTTGTGCGGTATTTTCCAAATTTGGATTTTGCACTTTTTCCGTTGACGTCTCCGGGTTTAGTTCGGGTTCTTTTTGAGGATTTGAAACAACGGGTGTAGGAACAAGAGGAGTCGAAGGTTCTTCCAAAGTCTTACCGCTCCTTGTGGTGATAGCATTGATTTGCTGACGAGGGTTAGTTACGGTTTGACTTGGAAGAGTTCCCGGTGTTGAAGTAGAGGCTGGATTTTTGAAATTCTCACAAAGACTTGTCAACAAACTCGTAACATTAGCCATTTGATTCTGCAAATTTTGACCTTGATTTTGAACATTTTTCAACACCGCATCGTTTGCTTTGACGTAGCTTTCAAAATCCGTTTTAGACACACTATTTGTTGGAGGTTGGTAAGGTAAAACTTGATTGGTTGGTGGTTGATATGGTGGAGCTTGATAAACTTGATTTTGGTTAGTTTGACGGTTTTGATTAAAGTTTGTTCCACGGTTTTGGTTGAAGTTAGAATTGGTTCCTTGGTATCGGTTTTGGTTGGTTTGGACATTCGGTTGATTGAAACCCGGTGGTTTCATTTGACTTGCCAAATTGGAAGGTTGGTTTCTTTGGAGAAAATTACCAATGGCTGCGGTTTGTTGAAATTGTTGGATGTTGTCATGAAAAACGGGAAAATCGTTTCCACCTCGAGTTAACGGACAAAGGTTAAAATGGTGATTTGATCCACACGTGACACATACTTCCTCAACTGCTTTGACGGGTGCAGGAGTAGTAACAACTAAAGCTTTCATTTCATTCAGCATTTTGTTCATCTTGATAGTCATCTTATCCTCAAGAGAAGCGGCTATTTGTTGCATATCGAAAGAATTATTAGAAGGTGAAGAATTAGAAAGAGGAGCATCCGTACTCACTCTTGAATCATTAGCACGACTTCTGGAGTAACGAACTTTTGACTTGCTTTCAATAATCGCTAAACCTTCTTGAGGCATCTTGTCTAAGAAATTGCCACCTGCTGCAGAATCTAAGGCATCTTGATCGTTTGAATTCAAAGAATTGTAAAAAGTATCGAGTTGGTGGAGTTCCGAAAAGCCATGGTGAGGACATTGACGAAGGAGTCCTTTAAAACGTTCCCATGCTTCGTTAAAGGCTTCGTTTGGTTTTTGATAAAAAGTAATGATCTCATTCCGATAGTAAGTGGTTTTTGAAGGTGGGAAGTATTGATTTATGAATTTTGAAACAAGGTCGTCCCATGTGAGAATTGATCTAGGAGGTTCCTTGTCTAACCAATCTCGGGCTTCACCGTCTAGAGAAAAAGGAAAAAGCAAAAGCTTAATCGAAGTGTTCGGAACTTCTGGATGTCTAAACGTTGAAGTGACCTTATTAAAAAATCGAAGGTGATTGTGGGGATCTTGTCTACCCGTAAATCATCGATTGCGTGGAAACGCATCGGCTTCTTCAAAAGAGTAGAAAATCACTTTCATCAAAAGGAGTAAGTGTTGGAGATGGAATTGGAAACAATCGGTTTTGGATCAAAGTGCGAGAAGGATGTGTAAGCAATGATTCGGAAAATCCAAGTACTTCTTGTGAGTACTCTTCACATGTGACATCAATGAGATCAACTTTCTTCAACGATTCGAGATTGTTGTATGAAATGGAAGGTGCATCACCACATTTAAGGGTTAACGATTGATCATCATTCCTAAGAGTAATCTCTCCTTCGTAAACATCGTTTAAGCCTGAGCCGTCTAAGTAAGGGTCGCTCCGTGTTCATCGGGTACTCGTGTGGCATTCGGCTATAAAATCAAGAACAACGAAATCGGCGGGAAAGTAAAACTTCCCTACTTTGACAAAAACATTTTCAGCTACACCGGTTGGTTTGGAAATTGTACGGTCGGCTAATTCTAATACCATTTTTGTTTCGGTTAGGCCTGAGAGTTGAAGCTTTTTCCAAATGGATAAAGGTCATGAGATTGCTACTAGCACCTAAATCGGCAATGAGCTAAGTACTATGAACTCTGAATAAATCAAAGGAATGAGAAATCGACCGGGGTCACCTAGCTTTTCTGGAAGCTTTTTAAGGACAACCGCACTACAATTTTCATTCAAAGGTGTCTTGGTTAACTCAATTAATTAACTTGTCTTTGTTATTAAGCATCTTTTTTAACATTGGAGAAAAACTTTGCTATGAATGAGAGATCGCGAAAATTAGCTCAAGTGAAGATTACGAAAATTTCCTTAAACTTTGAAGCTAGGGATATCATCCTTTTCACGAATCTTTTGTTTATTGAGTCTCGATGGGTAAGGCAAATTAGGTTTGGCTTTGTTAGCAACGAAAGAAGGCTCTTCAATTGGTTCTTTGTCATTGGGTTGTTCTTGGTCCAATGGAGGAGGATGGATATCTTCGATGCTCGGTAGCTCCGTATCCTTTGTCACCTCACTTTCCTTTTCCACCACCGGCGGTGGAATCGGAGGTCCATCGTATGAGGCACCACAACAAGTGGTAATTGCCTTGGCTTCTTTTCTTGGGTTTGGAATGGTATTGCTAGGTAAAGAACTTGAAGGTTGGTTGGTATTGCCTAAATCATCAAACTTGGTGCAAAGTCTTGTTTTATCTAAATTGTAACATTTGCATTTGATTTTGCAATCCTTGATTTTGATTTTGCAACAGTTTTCAATATGCATCCGTTTTGCTTTTACGTAGCTTTCAAAAATCCGTTTCAAACACCCCAAACCTATATTTGTTGGAGGTTGGTAGGTAATCTTGATTGAATTGGTGGTTGATTGGGTTCGGTGTTTGGTATGGTGGAGCTTGATAAACTTGATTTTGGTTGTTTTGACGGTTTTGATTAAAGTTTCCTCCACGGTTTTGGTTTGAATTTAGAATTGGTCCTTGGTATCGGTTTTGGTTGGTTTGGACATTCGGTTGATTGAAACCCGGTGGTTTCATTTGACTTGCCAGATTAGAAGGTTGGTTTCTTTGGAGAAAATTACCAACGGCTGCGGTTTATTGAAATTGTTGGATATTGTCATGAAAAACGGGAAAATCATTTCCACCTTGAGTTAACGGACAAAGGTTAAAATGGTGATTTGATCCACAAAGTGACACATACTTCTCAACTGCTTTGACGGATGCAGGAGTAGTAACAACTAAAGCTTCATTTCCCCGATTCACCATTTTTGATTATCTTGATAGTCATTTTATCCGTGAGAGTAGCGATCTATTTGTTACCATATCAAAAGAATTATTAGAATTAGAAAGAGGAGGAATCCGGTAACTCACTCTTGAATCAATTAGCAACGACTTACTGGAAATGTAAACGAAACTTTTGACTTGCTATCAATAATCGCTAAACCTTTCTTGAGGATCTTGTCTAGAAATTGCACCTGCTTGCAGAATCTAAGGCATCTTGATCATTTGATTTCAAAGAATTATAAAAAGTATCGAAGTTGGTGGTAGTTCCGAGAAGCCATGGTGGGTCATTGGACAAAGGAGTCCTTTTTAAAACGTTCCCATGCTTCATTAAAGGCTTCGTTTGGTTTTTGATAAAAAGTAATGATCTCATTCTGATAGTAAGTGGTTTTTGAAGGTGGGAAGTATTGGTTTATGAACTTTGAAACAAGGTCGTCCCATGTGAGAATTGATCTTGGAGGTTCCTTGTCTAACCTAATTCTGGGGCATCACCGTTTAGAGAAAAAGTAAAAAAAGCAAAAGCTTTACCGAAGTGTTCGGAACTTCTGGATGTCTAAACGTTGAAGTGACCTTGTTAAAAAATCGAAGGTGATTGTGGGGATCTTGTCTACCTGTAAACTTATTGCTTTGCACAAGATTTATTAAAGGTTGCTCAAGCTCGAAATTGTTAGCATTGATCGGTGGAACAACTATAGCATCTTCATAACTCGATGGGTGCTTGTAATAGTTGGGTCAACTTTCGATTGTCGGCCATTGGAATACGGAACCTAACGTTTTGTTCAACATTGGTTAACTCGGAAGAGTTTGTTGTTGTCGACGTCTACGAAGATTCGCGAAACGGATGTGCGCATAAAAGGAAAAACTAACAATTAAAAGCAAAACTTTACACTTATTTTTTTATTTTTTTTTTTTATTTTTATTTTTTTTTACAATGATTTTATACGAAATTACTCAGAAAAGACTTTTAAACCAAAATAATCAACTTCTGCACGTTTTTAGCTCTCAAAAAATTGCTTTTCAAGGTGAGCCGTAATTAGGTAGAGACACAATTGGCAAGTGTTAATTCTTTTGTTCGATTTGGGGAACAATTGCAAGTTCACCGGAAATTGATTGAAATGATTATTCAATGGAAGATATTATATGTTGGTGTTACGTATTACAACTTTGTTTATTGTATTTTTTCTTTTTTTTAATAAGGACATTATTTTTTTCGTTTTTTTATTTTTTTTTATTCTTTTACTTTTTACTTAAAAAGAAAAGGAAAATTATTTTTTTTTTTAATTTTTACTTTTGATTTTAAACTAAGAATGTAACTCGACGGACGAAAGGATGTTCAAAACACAAATCAAACCACCACCAAACGGTAAGAATCGTTAAACACTAATCCCTTGGCAAACGGCGCCAAAATAAATGTGATGTAAGTTTTAAAACGTAAAAAAATATATATATATAAAGAATATACCTTAAGAGTAATTAAGAAAAATTCAAGTTACCCTTGATAAAATTCACTCTCAAAAATATATATAATATAATATAAAATACGTATATTAAACCGGGTAAGTATGATCACCCGGTTCGTTATCCCCAATGACTAGTGCAATTGAAACCACGTTTAGGTTCGGATCCTGATTTGAATAAGCAAGTGGATTTGATTTGGAAAGATTTAAAATAAACAATTAAATAATCACGGAAACGAAACTATTAAGCAAATGTACTAAAATTTAACCCTAAAAATGTAAAACTAAATTTCACTAAATAAGAAAAATTGCCAAAAATTATTAAAAATAAAAGCCCTAATTTTTATCTTTTTATTAATTGTTTTAATTAAAACTAATTAAAAACCTTTCCCTAACCTATAATTAAAACTTAATAAACTAATTAAATCTATCTTAGGACTATTTGGAAAAAGATGTAAGGACTAACGGGCTAAAACTTTTAACGGGCAAGGATTAACTGAAAATAACTAAAACAGAGAATTAACAGGAATGGTCCCTGAAAACTAACCCTGACAACAAACTAAGCCCAATTAGCATTCGAAATTTTAAAGAGCTTAAAATGAAAAACTCAAATAAGCAAAGTTGTAAAGGAATCTATTGGGAACAAAATTAATAAAAGCTACTTGGGCTGAAACTCACAAATAAGCTCAATAAAAGCTTATTTCTAAACTGACCTCAGAAAGGAGGCCTTAACCTATGGTTTTACTAATTAAGCTCTAAAAAGCTTATTTTAAGCTCAAAATTAAAATGGAAAGAAATTCTAAAAAACTTATGATATGCTTAATCTAAAAATGCAAAGAAAACTAAGCTAGAAGTGCTTTTACACTACTAAAATTAAGCATGAAACAAGCAAACTCAGGAAATAAGCAAGGTAACACAAAGTACAAATAGCATAGAAAACTTTAATAAGACTAAACTAGACTTTAAAAACATTAGAACGTATAATCTACTTATTATCCATCTAAATAAGCTATAAAACCTAGAATCATAAGCTGATTAAACAAATTAAAATCCTAAAGTTTCTAAGTACTGTTTTTGGAATTTTCAGGTTTTTTATGACTTTTGATAGCAAAATAAGCTAAGACAATAAGCTAGAAAACAAAATTAAAGACTTAAACTATATTAAGCTCTATTAAAACTTAAATCTTACTGAATTTGGTAAGCTAAACCTTAAAATTATCTATCCCAATTTACGCTAAGAACAAGCAGTACTAACTGAGGTTATTAATGATAGTGTTAAAAGTTCAGCAAGTTCTTTAAAGGAAAGATTCTGCTGATGCAATCTTGACTTTTGATACTGGATTCAGCAATGAGATTTAGCTAGAAAATGAAAACTAAAATTAAATTTATAATAAGCTATAACTAAACTTAATCCTACTGATTTTGGCAAGCTAAAATCTAAGCTAACAGTACTAACTTATGGTTAGTACTGGTAGTGAAAAGGTTCAGCAGTACTAACTTATGTTAGTACTGCTAGTGCAATTCAAGAGTGCACTAAACCAAACACCCCTTTATCATTATGACAGATATAAGAAAAGCTATTTAGATTGAATCTAATGAACAAGTACTAAATACCAGATAAAAACTAGCTTAAAACAAACTTAATTAACAAATCTTAACAACTAAATAAGCCTTAATCTAAGATCTAAACTATTTTACTATATTTTTGGTTTTTTAGAGGTTTTTAAGACAAATATATGAAAGACTAAGATCTAAACTAATTTAATCAAAAACAGATAAACAACTATGATTATTAAGCTAAATTATACTAAAATAAGCACTAATAAGCAAAGAGAATAAGCAAATAAGCAATATTAAGCATATAAACTATAACTAAGCAATTTAAACTGAAATTAGAGAAGAATGAAAAGAGAAACTTACTTGATCCTTTAGCTAAACAAAAGGAACCAATTAAGGCAGCTACAAGCTCCCTAGCTTATTAATAAGCTAGGGTATAAGTCCTTGGGATCTCTTCCAAGTTAAGATCCCCTTCCAAAAGCTCTAATCCAATAAGATCCATGTAAGATTAAACTGATTTAAGGTTTAGATAAGATTAATACTGAATTCAATAAGCTCTATTTCAGCTTATAGACTGAAAGAGCTTTAAATGAGCTTATTAGCTTATTGAGACAACTTAGCTTATTAAGAGAGCTTATGACTTTAAATGAGAGCTTAGTAAATGAGATTTAAAACACTAAAGACTGAATTTCATTAATTAAAGAAACTGATTACATTACTTGAAAAAGGAAAATTACATTTAAGAAAAATACAAATTTAAGCTAGACTAAAAATTACTAAAAACCTAGATAGTGTGTGTGTGAGAAGTGAGGGCTTTATATAGCCACTGATGAAGCTTCTAGTCCCTCTTGCCTTGCTTTATACTTCTTTCAATCATCACCACACGATTTTCCCAATCATTGGATCTTCATTATGGTTCGTTGGATCACAAGGTGGTCACACGGATTGCCAAGCTGGCAATCCATGATGTGACACCTTGTGCTACTTATGTGAGTGAAAATAGAGTAAATCCCACTTCTCCCTTGTGCTTCTTCATGTGTGACGTGGCTTGATCTTGATCTTGAGCTAATGAATCCATTGGAAAGACTGATTTGACCCTTGCCTTGCACTTATGAGCTCCTTAATTGACCATCTAGCCCTTTAATTTCCATAAGCCCTTTGTTTTACCATGGGGGTGAAAACGGGGGAGACGATGAATAGTAAATGGGTTTGGCGCCCAAATTTCGACAGTTAAAACTGTTGGACTTTGGGGAGATTACACAAATGGTCCTTGTGTTCTTTTTCTTCTTTTCTTGATTATAAAAGGACTTTCGATAATTGCAAAACTGGCCCTTGTGGTTTGTTATGAGTGGAAAGTGGGCTTTGGATTGGGCTTTGACTGGGGCTTGACATTTCTGGCTTCGGCTTTGTACTCTTCTGATTCTCGTGTCCGTGCTTGCTCGTTTTTGACTGTTTTCTTATGATTTTTGACTTATCCATACCTGCACACACAAAACACAAATACAAGCATATTTTTGCCATTTTTGGTCTGTTTTGGGTTTAATTGGGTTATTTTAGGTATGTGTATTTTACACTTATCAAATTACTAAAGGCATGCAAGCCTTTTAGTCTTAACTATAAATACCCCTCTCCAAGGATGGATAGGGTGTTGGTCTCATTTGTAACTTTGCAAGTTTAATCAACCTCTCTTTATTTTCTTCCTACTTTCTCTCTCTAGTTTCTCTCTCTACAATTCTTATCATCTCATCTTCTTGTTACCATGGTGAAGTAAAAGTGTTATGAGATTATTAACAGTAGCTGTAATAAATATTCCAAAATGAAAGCTGATAACCTTATCACAATCTTAACAGGGAATGTTGATATAGCAAAATGATAGTAAACAGCCACGTCACGCAATCTGAGTAAATATGTCAAGTCTTAGGAAGATTGTACTCTAGAAATTTAGTTCTAAGAGTTTAATATTGTTATGAGTTTGATTGGAGATTTTGGAATTATTGTATCACCGTTCGGGCCATCATATTTCAGAAAAGGGAGAGATGTGGCTAATTTTCTAGCCAAATGATGAGTATAGAAGATTTTTAATCTGCTTAGTGATGAAATAGGTGCATCATAGAGGTGCTTGTTTGCATGGTTATTTAATAAAAGGGGTTAAAACAAGTAAAACGTATGCGTGGGTCATTTTGAGCACGGGTTAGGGTTTTTGGTTAAATTTTCATGTACATTTAATTAGTAATGATAGATTAAGGATTGTAAGACTTGTATTAAGAGTTTAAAATAATATTTGATTAGTGGTTCGGGTTTTAAAATGGGTAGAAATGGGAAAATGGGTCGCGAGTTGAAATTAGGGTTCGTTTAGGGTTTTCATGGATTAATTCGTATACATTTGTGATATAATGATGGAATATAAGTTGTAAATTATGTATTTACAACATAATTGAGTAATGGTTTAGGTTTAAAACGGATAAAAACCAAGAAATGGGTCACGGGTTAGAAACTATCTCGGTTTTAGGGTTTCTTGGTTTGGATTAGGGTTTTGAGTTTAAAAATGTATTCAAGTGATTAAAATAGAGGGAAATGTTGTTTAAAGGTTGAGCATTGCTTGCTTGTACATTTTACTTAATAGTTTGTACAAGATTCATTAGGAAAACAGAGGTAAAACGGCTATTTTGGATGTCATGCTTAATGACTTATACATTGTGCTTTTAAGGACTTGTACTTTGACTTGGAGGGAGTTTATATTTCAAATGAGATGTTATATTACTTGTACATATGCTTTGATTGATTGTACATTGATTTTAGATATTAACCTTACATGGAATTAGGGTTTTAGAGGTATACAATAACGGTTTAAAGCCTGTCTTGATATAACGTTGCAAATGGTACATTATATGAGTAATGTACTTTGTAAAAATGATATTAAGATATTGACTTGACATATTATGATGTTTGCTTGACATATATGATTGTCATAGGTAGATTGTGTGAGCTTGTTAACTTTAGTTATGCAAGCTACGTTGCATAATAAGAGATTAAAGCAAAAATTTCCCCGTGAAAAAGTGATATATTATATAACAGAGAGATATTACATTGGTGAAAATTTTGGGTTGTTATATATATTAATGAGAGGTTCGATTATCTTTTAGGTTTGTGGTATGTCGTAACTAGCAACATGGGTTCTTGGACATGTCGACATGTATTTAATTATAAAACCAACTCCAGTATATATTTCTCATGCCTTATCCATACCATTATTAACCCTTAGCAACCCGAATAAAAGTCTCCTTTTGATATTTATACCTGGCGCTTACGCCATGTTGGTGTAGTTTTGTTTCTTATGCAAGCCTTTGGTAACTTAATGAATCATGTCTGAGCAATTGAGTGTGATTTTCCTTTTACCTTCTATCACATCACATATGAGTGTTTGAGTGAATTATACTTTCCTTATTTGTGAGTGCTTAGTCATGTTATAACAGCTTGAGAATCATAGGGTATTGTCAAACATCTTTGTTTTCACATATTAAAAATCCAAAAATATTTTTCATAATTCTATTTTTGTTTTGTAAAGCTTATTTATTTCCTTATTTTGCTTGAGGACAAACTAACCCTTACGTAGGGGGGGGGGGTGTTTGCGCCTTTTGCGCTTATTTATAATAAAACCAACAATACATTTGATATTTTCAAAAAAAAAAATTAAAATTTTTCCCTTATTTTGTCATTTAGGACCTTGTTTATAAAATTTTTTTTCTTAGATTTGCTTGAGGGCAAGCAAAGTTTAAGTGTGAAGGATTTGATAACGCCTTAATTATACATGTTTTAGGTGGCGTTATTGTAAATATTATTATCATTTCTCGTGAACTTTCGATACTTAATAGCATGAAATATGTGCAGGTTCACTTGAAGAAGGTCCAAGCTCAAAAGTACTCAAAATACAAGTGTTTACACCTTATAAAGACAAGCTAGAAGAAATAAAGAATAAAAGTCCAAAAATCAAAGCCAAGTACGGCACACTTCTCCACAAGTACGCCACACTTCAACCTGGAGTTAATGAACGCAGTTATTACATGAAGTACAACACACTTTTATATAAGTACGCCACACTTCCCCTAAGCATTAATGATCCTTAACCGAAAATAGCCAAAGTACGCCATACTTTTTATAAAGTGCGCCGTACTTGGACCCTCGCACAACCTATAAATAGTGGAGATTTCCAAGCCATTATCATCATCTCTCAATATCTCTCAACACACACTTCTACAACAATTTTCCCATCAATCCATACCATCAAATTACGAATCTAAAAGTGTAGTGACAGTACCTTAAGGGTTCGGAACAATAGGAATCAATACTTTGGGTGTGGAAACTAGAAGGGGGGGGGGGTTGAATAGTTACAGGTTAATTAACCTCACTTACGTTATTTTCTGACACTAGGAATCAATACTTTGGGTGTTAGATTCGAGTATATGTTCAATCAATCAACAATATGAACTAATCAATGAAACTATCTACTCGTAATATCTATACGAAATATAAATGAGAAACACAAGCAATATAAAGAGATAAGAGAAAGAACGATCAAACCAAGACACCAAGATTTATAATGGTTCGGCAACGAAGCTCTTCTTCGCCCTACTCCACTTTTGAGTATCCGACTCAAGATTTCACTATGTCAACAAGCTCCCTTCAGGCGGAGAAAATCGTTTACACGTCGCTTACGTTATTTTCCGACACTAAGCTAAATGTCAAGTCCCAATCTTAGCTAGAACCAATCTACTACTTCACAAGCACTATACAATCACAAGATCTACATTATCAGATTTATACACTATCTGACTTACACAATCACACAAGATAATCAAAATAGAGTTTTGAATCTTAGAAGAAGAGAGGAGAAATCACTAGTCTATAACACTTCGTTTCTAGGCGAATACGAGTGTTCTTCTCTTGCACTTGATAGAAGAAGGAAAAAGATAGAAGGTGAGATTTGATTATTTGAAACAAGATTAAACTATGTTAGTGGTCAAGATATTTAGTAAGAGAAAGAAGGTTTTTAGAGAGAGAAATGCGACTGAAAAATTCATGCTAAGAGGTATGTTTTTCTGCTGATAATAGTGTAGTATTTATAGCCCGGAAAATCCAACGTCAGCTGGTGGCGGTCTCGGCGGTCCTAGATATATTTGGGGGCCGCCTAGCCACTTAGGGGGGCCGCCCTAGACTGACGCTCTGATTTTTGTCCTTTTGTGGGGGAAGGTTTATCCTGGCGAGTTTTATTCAGTTTTGGGGGGAAATCTAAATTCAAATTTATGTTTTTAAATAAAACATAATTTTTTACCAAATTTTGTAAAAATATAGTTTTGTAGAAACATGATGGATTAAGAAGAAAAATTATTTTCATGATCACTAATTAAGTTTAATGATTTGTTTATCCATACCTTAAGTGATTTATGTCGAAATAGAAGTTTACGATTAATAACATGTAAATGTTTATTTTTGTCGTGAATATTTTTACATTTTGTCATCTTCAAAACATAGAGGAGTCAAAAAATATAAATAACATTTTAAGCATTATTTGTATTAACATTGGGTATTGATAATAGTTTTCGATTGGGAAAACTTGTATTTGACATATCTAATCTTGTAAACATTGGTATACTTCAATTATCTTTTGATATGAAAGTTTTAGAATTTTTTGAGTTTAATATGCGTGTTACTTGTTTGATTATGGAGTAATTTCATTATGTTTGTTTAGGCGTTCTTGAGATGTGATATAAATATATGTTATGGATACATGCTTATGATATTATGGATTGTATACTCGATATTGTTATCCTAAGATCATTGAGACTTGTTTGATTTGTCATTGCAATAGAAATAGGTCGAAAGGCTCTATTGCGTTGATATAATTTCATGTTGTTTGTCTATGGCAATTCGATATTAACCTTGTGAAAATTGGTTAATAAAACTATGATCAACCTAAGTATAATAATGTTTAATGCTTAATCTCATGTCTAACGAACTTGATTAAGAGAGTATGCTTTTTATATTATCAACTACAAACCTGTCTTAATGCATTTGGTATGTTAAGAATTAAAGGCCGAAAGGATTTCTTATCATATTGAATAGATATTTGTTTGAATGATTATCCGTCATTTCTTACCTATATACCTTGTTTGTGTGTGCATCTTTATCCATATATATGTTTTGTCTCATGTCTCTTGTCCTAAACAAACATGTTTTAATTACCTTGGTAATAATCTAATCATTTCTAGCATTTGGTATAACTTAGTTGTTAAATCAAATATGAGTCTAATGATCGTGACAATCATTTGGACTTTCTTTCTAAACTACTTTTTGAATCTGAAAATGCACAACTCCTTTGGGAGGACCTGGACTTACCTAGACTTTACTACACTCGAAAGGGTATACTTTCCCATGTGTTTAAAGCTTTTGAAACACATGAGTTGTTCATAAACTCATCATGGAGGATCATACCGAGCAAATTCCAGGGGAGTTTTCATTCCAATTCTTTATATTTTCTATATTTCATTTTAAATTTATACAATGTGGACGTTGTATATCTCAAGTGGGGAAGGAGAATTAGAACGCTACTTGTCCTTATTTTCACAAAAATATGCATAATTTATGCTCAAAATTTAAAATTTTGTAGCATGTTTTTGTTGATTATTAGTTGCATGACCCATACACATAGCCCTTATTTCCATATTGTGAGGATTAAGCCTATTCCGTTTCTCCCTTTTTACCAAAAATTCCACAAAAATATGAGTGTGCCGATGACTGTAGTAAACTTTAGAACTTGGCTTCGTATACTATTCGAGACCACCATTATGAGTATTATTTTTATAATTGGAGTGACTTGTCAAGATTGGTAAATTTTTAGGATTAAATGAAAAAGCCTATACAAATATTATGTGATATTAACTAACTACACTGGTTAGTTAACTCCTGTATAAAACCCTTGTGTTACTTTCATTTTTAGAGTAAGATACCCCTAAAAAAACATTCTCAGCTATTTCTTTCGTTTCTTACACCACTAAAATATATTTCGTTACACCTTTACACCTTAACCTACCCTATAGATTAAAGTTCTTGGTTGGTTGCTAGTTGCTTTTGTGTAAAAGTGTGTACTTTATTTGTTTGTGTGCGTATTTCTTATCTTTGGTTAGGCCGGGAATTGCACAATGCAATGGGAATGTGAAAGTAGTTTCTTTTATTTTTCGCATGTTTACTACTTTCACTATTATTTTTATTTCTAAATCATGAGCGTTATGTTTTTACCATGATTTAATATGATCGGTGAAGTAGTGAAATTTTACACCTCAATTCGTATTCTAGTCGATTTGTTTAAAAAAATCAAAAAAATACAAAAATACAAAAAAATGTAAGCGAGAAAAAAGGATAGGTTTGTGAGATAATGGGTTTGTCTAAACTTAACCGATTTTATTTTTTATGAGATAATCGATTATTCGTTGGTACGTGCTATAAACCAATGATGTAAAGTATTTTTGTATATTATTTCAAAGTTGGTCGCAAAATTAACCAATTATGTATTTTTGTATCAAGTGGTAGATATCGCCACTATTGTTGTACTATGTTATGGATGAATGGGAGTTGGTTATTACGGGAACGCCAACTAGGTTTGTTTTTATGGATGATTAAGACATCTTTAAGTCTAATTCATGTCTACCAAATAA
>BQNB010055929.1:14480-38896 GCA_026074375.1 Tanacetum coccineum
ACCAATTCTGGTCCAATCAACCTGCTTTTTCCAATTTCAGCCCATAGAACGGGCGACCTACATTTCCTTCTATACAATGCTTCAAACGGAGCACATCGAATACTCAAACGGTAACTATTATTATAAGAAAATTCAGATAACGGTAGGTGAACATCCCAACTGCCACCAAAGTCGATCACACATGCTCTTAACATATCCTCCAATGTCTGAATTGTACGCTCACTTTGTCCATCTGTCAGAGGATGATAAGTCGTACTCATATCTAATCGCGTCCCTAAGGCATCCTGTAATGTTTGCTAGAAACGCGACGTAAACCGTCCATCTCGATCTGAAATATTCAACACAGGCACTCCATGTCGTGCGACAATCTCATCAATGTACAACCTTGCCAACTTCTCCATACTGTAATCCTCACGTGTCGCTAGAAAATAAGCTGACTTGGTCAGTCTGTCAACTATTACCCATATAGTATCATGCCCACTCTTCGTCCTAGGTAACTTCATGATAAAATCCATAGTGATATTATCTCATTTCCATTCGGTTATATTAGGTTGTTGTAATAATCCTGAAGGCCTTTGATGCTCGACTTTTACTTTCGAACAAGTTAAACATTTGCTAACATACGTAGCGATATCCCTCTTCATACCTGGCCACTAATACATATCTCAAAGATCATAGTACATCTTATCAGCTCCTGAATGCACAGAGTACCTAGTCTTATGAGTTTCGTCTATGATTATGGTTCTTACACCTCCCACTAACGGAACCCATATGCGATCCATAAAGTATAAGCTCTCATCTTCTTTCCTTTCCATCTGCTGGTCTAATCTGTGTAATCTTTCTGCTGGCACGTTCTCTTCCTTGAACGCCTCACTCCGGGCTGCCAGTATCATACTTTTAACTTTGGACTGAATTGTCATAGCCATTGCTCGTACACGTCTAGGTTTTACTCGCTCTTTCCTACTTAAGGCATCAGCTACTACGTTAGCCTTACCTGGATGATAGCGAATCTCACAATCATAGTCGCTGAATAACTCAATCCACCTCCTTTAGCGCATATTCAACTCCTTCTGATCGAATATGTGTTGAAGACTGTTATGATCCGTATAAATAACACTCTTTGTTCTGTACAAGTAATGCCTCCAAGTCTTAAGAGCAAACATTACTGCTCCCAACTCTAGGTCGTGTGTTGTATAATTCTTCTCATGGATCTTCAATTGTCGTGATGCATAGCCAATTACCTTGCCTCTCTGCATGAGTACACAACCTAATCCTTGATTCGACGCGTCACAGTAGACTACAAAATCTTCAATTCCATCTGGCAACGACAGTATTAAAGCATTACACAAATTATCTTTCAAAGTCTGGAAAGCCTCTTCCTGCTCCGCGCCCCACTCATACTTCTTGTTTTTCTGAGTCAACGAAGTAAAGGGTTTAGCAATCTTAGAGAAGTTCACGATAAAACGTCAGTAGTAACCAGCTAACCCCAAAAATGATCATATCTCGGACGGGTTGTAGGAGCTTTCCAGTTCTTTACTGCCTCAATCTTACTTGGGTCCACATGAATACCGTTATGATTGACCACGTGACAAGAAAATGCACTTCTTGCAACCAAAACTCGCACTTAGCTTAGCACACAACCTCTCCTTCTTCAGCAGCTCCACCACCAACTTTAAATAAACCTCATGTTCCTCTTTAGTCTTTGAGTAAATCAAGATGTCATCAATGAATACAATGACAAACTTATCTAAGTACTGTTTGCAAACCCGGTTCATTAAGTCTATGAAGACCGCTGGTGCATTGGTTAACCCAAAAGGCATAACCGTAAACTCAAAGTGCCCGTATCGCGTTCTGAACGCAGTCTTTGGAATATCATCCTCATGCACTCTAAGCTAATGATAACCCGACCGAAGATCTATCTTAGAGAAATAACGCGCTCCTTGCAATTGATCAAATAAGTCGTCGATCCTGGGGAGAGGGTAACGGTTCTTGATGATTAACTTGTTCAATTCGCGGTAGTCTATACATATGCGTAATGAACCATCCTTCTTCTTAACAAAAAACACTAGTGCTCCCCACAGAGAATGACTTGGCCAAATAAAACCTTTATCTTGCAATTCTTGAAGTTGTTCAGACAACTCTTGCATTTTCGAGGGTGCTAGTCGATATGGAGACTTCGTAACCGGCGTTGCTCCAGGAATTAAATCTATGCGGAACTCAACTTGTCTTTGCGGTGGTAATCCTCATAAGTCCTCCGGAAATACATCTATGAAATCTTGTACAATGGGAATATCACCCAATTACGGTTCCTCTGCCTTCGTGCTCATTAGTGTTTTCGTGCCTCCTAAAGTATGTTCCCCTTGAACACGAAGTATCTCACCTCCTTCCAACGGTATCCTAACCACCTTCTCATGACACACTATCTCGACCTTATTCTTAGATAACCAATCCATGCCCACAATCACATCAAAACTTCCATGACCCAACGGTATCAAATCTATAGTGAACAAGGAATTTCCTAGTTCTAATTTGCAGTCACGGATAATCCTACCAACTTTTTCTTTCTTACCATTAGCTACTTCTATTACATATACATGGCTTACAATACTAGGTTTCACATCTAATAAGGGCGTAAATTTAGTGGAAATAAAACTAAAATCAGCTCCATAATCAAATAGTACAGTAGCAAAGTCATAGTTTAAGGAAAAAGTACTCGTCACAACGTTAGGATCCTGCAGAGCATCGACCGCATTCACACTGAAGGCCCTTCCTCTAGCTTGATTCCTATTGTTCTGGGTATTTCGGTTTCCCTCCAAAGCTAGACGGTTTCCTGCTTGACCAGGTGCTCGGTTCAACTTAGGACAAGTTTTTCGAAGATATCGGAGCTCCACATTCATAACAAACCCTTGATATTATCCCATCCTAAAAATCACTAACTTAACGCCGACCTGCTTAACCGGCGCCCAACAATCTCTGGCAAAGTGGCCCAGTTTCTGCAGTGTTTGAAAGCATAGCAACCTACAAGGTCCACCTTCTGGATGATAAGCAGAACACTTAGCACACTTAGAATATGAGCCCACATTTTCATTTCTAGGAGGGGCTGTCACCACGAATCCTTTTCCCACTTTTGCCTTTTTATTATCTTTCTATGAACCTCCTTGTTTACTTGTTTCTTCTACTTCCTTTTTTTTCTCACTACTCCTTGTCAATGTACCACAGCGGACTGCCTCATCACCTTAAGAATAGCACTATGTATCGTGGTTGGTTAAGTTGCTCGGAGCATACCATGAATTTTAGGTGCCAATCCGCTTATATACCTTCCGATGCGCTTTAACTCAGGATTTACCAAGTGTGGGACCAATTTGGCCAACTTATGGAACCAATCAATATACCTCGCATGATTAGCCCCAACCATAGTATGATTCCAAAACTCACTCTCCAACTTCTCCATTTCGTTACTTGGACAAAACTCTTCCATAAGTAACGCCTTGAACTCAACCCATATCATTCCCAAATCAGCTTCACGACCCCTTGCCTGAACCTGGGTGTTCCACCAAGTCAAGGCCTTATTTATGAATGAACTAGCAGCATACTTCACCTTTTGATTCTCCGCACATCTACTATTTTCTATTACTGACTCCATTTTCTCAATCCACCTAGTAAGTGCTACTACACCACCTTTCCCATCATAGTCTCGGGGATTACAAAGAAAGAATGCCTTATAAGAACATCCATTATTTGCACCATTAGCATTCCCACTATTTCCACCATTTCCACAGTTAGCATTTGCATTGTTCACATTATCAGTTACTTGTGTGACAATTTAAGGAATGATGTTTTGCAATTGTTGCGCGATGATATCAGCGATGTCGGGGTTCTCGTCGTTGCTAGGGCCGCTTCGTCGGGATGGAGCCATTTCTATATAAGATAAAATTTATATACATTAGACGATATAATAAGGATTTCCAATCCTATAATCTTATCATACTCTACACATTACCATATACATACAAGTATAACCAACATATAACGTGTCAACATCAATCCATGTAATCATACTTGCAAGTCCACTTGTGTTGTGGCGCATGTATAATTATGTTGGCCACCATAATTATAGATGCCCCTTTCACAAGTGTACTCCCTCCTATGACGACACTTCTTAAGGTTAACACAACACATAACACATAATTCAAATCATTCAACTCATCACACGCGGAAATAATCCAACAAATACTTAAGTCATAATATTAAAATACTTGAAAATCCAAAAGTCGAAAGTAAACATTCATAAACATGGCTCCAACCATAGAAAAACAAACTAAATTTTTCAAAAACATGAGACGAGATGAGTAGTCGAGTAACATATAGGTAGGAACAGCTTTAGATGAAATATGATTTGGGTCGAACGCCACTCTTACAAGTATCTTTCATCTCCTTACACTTGGGTTCACTCCTTTTTGTGGACTCGAGATCAGATTCCACTTCATTGTCAGATGCTGCATAACCTGGAGACTCTGAGTTTGACCCCATTTCTGACGCCTCTTTCGATCCCTTCTTTTTCGACTCTTCCTCCTCTTCTTCTTCTTCTTCTTCCTCTTTTTCCTTAGATGATGTGTATCCCAGAAATTCAGAGATTGTGCCATCCTTTGAAATCATTCTCATTTCCTTTTTCATGATCCATTCTCCTTCTAATTTTCTCATAATCAACTTTTCCTCAACTCGGCACGGATACAGGTCAATGGGTATTCGACATTTGCGGTTTGTCCATTTCATTCTAAGTCCTGTCGCTGGATCCGTATAGCGCTTAAGTCCAGTTGGGATAACGATTCCTCAATGGAATTTCTTATGGGTAGGAGGAGACATGACTAAAATAATAAGGTATTAGTATATATTATATTAGATAATAGTAGACAAAAATAGAATAATTAAAACTTTCGAATAAGCGGAAAATATAATACTTACGTAATTAAACACTTAAACCTTATAATGCAGCTATATGAAGGACTCCTAGGTTATAGTTTAGGTTCAACAACCTACTTCTCTATAACCAAAGGCTCTGATACCAATATGTCACACCCCGCCAAGGCGGAAACACGAGGCGTAACGTCATGGGTATTATAACAACACAATGGTGTCAACAATAGAGAAAACTAAAATGCATTAAATAAAATGAAAATGGACACAAAGTGTAATGACAATACCAAATACAAGAAAAAAGGGGTCTTGTATTGAGGTAAAAGAGTCACTCTAATACAAAGACATAAACAAAATATTCCAGAACTAAAACATTTAAAGTATCAATCCAAATAAAGTACGAAAAGACAACTAGGAGATAAACTCCGCATGCAAGCCTATGGTCTTACTAGCCAAGCTTCCTAACTTCACTTTCCTTAAGATGCTCACATGAAAATGATGCTTAAAATGTCAACAATAATGTTGGTGAGAGTCATAGGTTTTAGACACACAATATACTCGCTTTCACTGTGATTATCAAAACAATATAGGACGATAATGAACTATCATGAACCTATGCTAGCATGCAACATAATTAAATCAACATAATCACATACTTAAATTCATATTAGGGCTTAGAATAGCTGGCACTATAAGCAACCAAGCTCACCCAGAATGTACTACACAAACATACATAGGATAGGCGTATCCCTCTGATCCCCTAGTACCATAACCAACTCTGAGTAGGCGTACTCATCCGATCCCAAATAACACATAATTATAGAATAGTCATGTAATGTCCATACGCAATTTAAAACACATAATAACAGCAATGAAACATTTCAAAACATTTGCATCTTTTCCATCCCAATTAAAAACGGAAAAATAAGACTATGAAAATCACCTGATGCATAGCTACTTTACAAATTCCTCGCAATCAACTAAACATAAATAAAACACGTGTTACACGCGATTAGGCTAAATTCCCAAGACGATGTAACAATTAATTGCTGGACTAATATGTATATATTATGATTATAGATCCTTTACCACACTTCCCATATCTCACATATACCCTAATACCCTTAATTCATTTATCCAAGTTTTCCAGCTTTTCGGCAGAATTTTGTAGTCACTTTATGACCACAAATAAAATACTAACTGATCAAATTAGCATTTACCCTTTCATTCCCTACCTTCCCAATGGGTTATGAACTACTGTGATTTTTTAGAAAAAATAATATTGAGCCTAACTATTTTATAAAAATTCAACATCACAAAATACTCAAATTCGGATCTGATTCGACCATCAAAAGGTTTAGCTTGATCGGACCCATTTAAACACTTAGAAAAATTCTCCAAAAATTCTAGAAAATCATACACATCATGAATTTGCTATAGTAGCAATCCCATCAATTAAAAAGACGTTTTGATATGGTTTTTGACCTCACAAACACAAACCAGAATCTGTCCTAAAAACTCAGATTTGACAACGAATTTTGTAAAATTATTTTGACTGACTTTCCCTTACTTTTAATTCATGAAACCAATGGGGTTTGAAAGTAGACTCTTTGTATTTATTTTTAGACTCAATAAAATCAATAAAAGCTATCCGTATGACCAAGTTATGACACTTACAAGATGACCTAAAAATCTGCCCAGTTTTAATTCCGAATTTAACAACATCTAAACCTAATCAAACGCATCAAAACACCATTAATTACACCCTAATTGATTACTAATGATCATATTAACATATTTACTGAATTTTAATGAAACCCTAATTTATTCATCAATTAAAGTTACTAATTATAAAAAAAATTAATTAAGAATTTAATCAAAAACATACCTAAACCTTTCACCCGTGTACACACGAATCACCACCTTAATTCTTGTTAAAAAAAAAATTTTCTTCTTGCTTGGGGATTCGTCCGAACAAAACAAAAAGGGGAGAACAAGTGTTTTAGGGTTTTCCTTGATTTTGTATTTATAATACCTAGACTCCTAATTGTAATCAAATTTGTTTCATTTTTTTTCTTTTTTTTAACCGGCCGAACAACACCCCTTTTTTAATTTTTTAAAATATTATTTAATGTATATTTACCCTTATTTTCTTATTTTTATAAAAACATTTTATTAATTTTGTAAACCTTTTAAATAAAAACTAGTTTTAAACTTACTATTTATAAATTTTAGTTCATAAATTACTTTCCTAAATTAGAAAAACCTACGCTTAATTGACTTAAATACTAGACTTAATTCAATCTTAAAAATACACTATATCCTCTTAACACTCATACTACACTTATTTACCAAATTACACGATAACGCATAAAATCATGCTGTCATTTCCATCGTCACAAAATGTGAACGAAATGAAATAGCTACCAAAACCACAACTCAATCACTAATAGATGAACATGAATCACGGATTGATATTAAATACTCATATAAGATCACATAAGCACACAATCATAACACATATAAATACTTTAGTCAACTCTAATGGTTTGACTAACCTGCTCAAGTCACGGTTGTCACACTATCTTATTTGTGCGTTGCCTTAACTGAATATTACGTAGACGGCGGGTTCATGTAATTCGTTCATGACTTAGGAAGTACTTACACAGATCATCACAAGTGTGACAAAGCAACAGGATTAGGACAAGCAAACTAGGAAGTAGTGCATGATTAAGTTAATATGTTCGTTTATCATTAATTAGCTAAAACCAAACCAAACCTCTCAAAACCAGAATTTTACCTGCTTTTTATAAAAATATAAAAATACAAAGAATAATCTTATCTTAACCCCTAGACCTCTATTAATTCTATTCGAGCCTTCTCAACCTATTCCCCTAAAGAACGATAACAACCCTCGAGTCTTGCCTTACAACACTACAATGGTTAGGTACTCTGCCTATGTAGTTGTAAAACTCTTTGTGAGTCGCAACACCCACATCAGTGATCATAAGAGGCTGTGATGAATTAGAATATGTTCGATTAAAGTTGTGATCATCCGCATCTTGGCAGGGCAAACCATTAGGCTTGCAGCCATGGCGACGTATCCGCTTTTTCTAATTCTCAACATATCTGAGCCTTTAAACATGAGTCAAAACAATGAATTATGGTAGGAATATCTAGAAAGATATGTAAGGCAAAATGGATGGTGCAGTTTGCTTGTTATGAAGAGGTTGTGATGAATCTAAACAGGTTTGGTTAAGGCCGTGCTGAACTATTGTAAGCCTAAGCACTTTATCGCAATGAGAATTCAATCCAAACAGTAAGTATTTATTGCTGTTACTACATATGTTATTCTTGATAAGTATTTTGCAAGGGTTGGTAAAATCTATAAAATGTTTTTTATTAATGTTACGTTTCTGTTATTGCTTTCAGTTTCATGTGAGAGAAGAGCTCCCACGTACGGCCGGTTATAAAGTTGAGCTAGTTGGTGAATCTGCAAAGAATTTTAATGAAAAAATGATGACGACATGTATGTGACATTCTTAAATACTTCTATATTTTCTTAGTACATACCCCTAACTATAAGTACATACTAGAAGTTACTCCAGATTAGTAAAAAGAATTCATATACATGTTTTATGTCTGTGCATTTTTGTTGTGTACAAAAGTGGCGTGCATTCTTTCTTTTTTCACTAATTAGGTTTCTATTAGGTCCATTTACAAGATCATTTAGTTCATTATCAATAGTACATACCCTGAACTATAAATAAAGAAAGGCCTTTACGTGGAAATTTTTGTGCTCTATAGTATTATATGAATTCTTTCTATTTTGCTAAATTAGCATTTTTGTTGTGTTTAGAAGTGGTGTTGTAGTGGCTAAGGGCACAATTTGATTTCATGAATGTCTCTTGTTAAAATAAGGTACTTTCAATACACTTCAAGAACAATTGTATTGAATTTATTCCTAGATTCGAAAATGTAAAGCAGTGGTTGACAATGATTATTTTCTGATCTAGAGAATGAACTAAAGAGGAAGCTCTCCAGTTTGGATGTCAATAGTTTTATTCTTTTTTTGGATTTTTTCGTTAAATTTAAAAATAATGTTACCCACGTTGCCTTTTGTAGAAAATTCTTTCGAAGATGAAAGGATTGGGAATGTTAACGCGTTTCTCATAGATGAGACGATACGATCGAGAGGGTTACCACATGTAATGTGTGAGCTTTTACATGGTGTTTTAACTGTTCAGGGTTAGTTAAATGAAGTAATAATATATAGTATATAATGGCCCGTGATGATTGCTATAATTTGAGGGAGATGAAATGAGTCGTTGAAAATCTGACCGTAACCTGGCGGGGCAATGACCAGACGACATTGCATAAACGATAACTATGAAATGGGGCCTGTTTGCAGCCACAGTGAAATTCAGATGTTTATGTCACCCAGTCCTCATTTACATTTCTGATCCTAATGCTTTCTGAATTAATGCGACCATTTTTCTTCCTCTCAGGTGAAACTAAAGATTTCACTTATAAGGAAATGGGTTGATGTGCTGAAAGTAGTTGAAAGTATACTTTTGTTATTCTTACGGCTATACAACTTCCTGTTTTGTTTTTGTCATAAAAAGTAAGCTAACGCCTCTAAGGTCCTAAAATTTATTGTTACGTTTAATGCCTTAATTATAATCAAGATTCGAACATAAATGTTTGCAGGGAAGCATAACAGGTATCCGTTTTGACCTGTACACATAGGAGAGCTTAATACTTATGCACTCAAGGTTTGTGACCTTTGAAATTATGCACTATGGAATCAGTTAATTGAAAGTTGTACAATATTATTGAGTAGCTCAAGTCCTGTATATTGTTGTGATTAAAAACCACGCAGAAATCATGAGTTCGACTATTGACATAAAAGATGAATCAAGAAGGTGTCTTATCCGAAAGGCTAAGGTATTATGATGTTAGTAGGAGCGATTACTTTCAGTTTGGTTGGTATGTAATTTGGTTTTGGGATTTGTTTTTCATGGTACCCTGACAATGAATGAGACATTAGTTTTGTTACCTTTTCTCTTATGACTTTGTATGACTGGTAATGATATTTTAACATTTTGTTTCTCTACTTATTTAAAGTGATATTTTTTATTTCATGTAATTTGGTTTACTTATTTGTGTTTAAATCTTAGGCTCTTATAAAAACATAGAATGTTGTTATAATGCATTCTATGTTCTTATAATGCATTACTTATGTTCTTATAACTAGCCGAGACAAATCCGAAATAAAACATACGTTAAATAATCCAGAAAAAATCACCCGTCGCAACGCGCGGGCCGCCATAATACTTGTTTATATACATACTATAAGGCGTTAAAAAACAATAGCATTTGTCGTTTTGAATTTGGGCAATTTGTTTTAATAATTAGTCTAAAAGGAGGCCCAGTCTAAAAGAAAATAATTTTTAAACCTTCAAGTTTCTATTATTTACGATCATTTTATATAACAAACTTTATTTATCAGAAAAGTATGTAACGATTTTTTAAATAAAAAATTATACTGATGAAGAAGCATCTGGAATACGAACAAAACGAGCTCAATATTGATATGTTTCAGACGTGCATACGATTTATAAAAAATGTTGAAGTTTAATATATATTTAAAAAAAAGAAAAAAAAATTCGAAACACACCCCTAAACTACGCAATTTTAAAAAATACCCTAAAGTTTATTAAAAAAAATAATGAAAACAATTTATATTTACAATTTTATTGTTATGTTGACGTCTTAACATTTGCTAGGAGTCTGAGCACTAATTGAGTACATCCTCATTTACCAATGCTCGATAATTCAACTATCAATTATTTTCGAAAAGCAAATAAAAATAGTCACGTCGCAATGTGCGGACACCATTCTTTCTCGTATAATCTAAATTTGAACCATGAATAAAACTTGTCACAAGAAACTGATTGTTAGGATAAAACGAGTATTTCAGCCCGCGCTTCACCGCGGGGCATTGGATTGACAACACACGAAAGCTGTAAAAACAACACACAAAAGCGTTTGTATACGATGTTTAATATTTCGTCCCTATATCACATGCAATGGAAAGATTGTGCAATTCAATTTGCGTCGTAATTTAGATTCTATATAATAAATGGTACTGATTTTTTTCCATACGATTAAACACTTTGAATCTTGCAAACGAAAAGTGATACGCTTGTGGATATGCACAAGTACTTTATGATGGGTTGAGATAACCATCATACTTATTAGATGTTTAGAATATGTGTTTATGATAAGTATTTGTTATGTTTTAAGATAAGTCTTGTGTTTGTGTGAGTTATCACATAATTATTATTTAAGGTTTCCTATCATTAATGAAAAGTAATCAATCAAGTTAAAGATCAATAATTCTCGCATTCTTCTCTCTATTTTCTTATGGAGCTCGCACACGCTAAAAGTGATGCCTTATCCTGATACAACCCCTAACCGGGTCGTATCAATTGGTGCTCTCGTTGAGAGGGCTTCCGATCAAGGGTTCCAAAAAAATAATAATACTGTTCACGAGGTACTGTTCATCAGTGAAAAAAATTATACTGTTGTTCGAGTTACTGTTCATGGTATCGGGCGACAGCGATCGGGACGTGAAATACGCACTATCTAAGCTCTTGCAAATAGGTACGGTGGCCGAATACCAGAATGAGTTTGAGATGCTTATAAATCGAGTAACGGGGATCTCTAAATTTTTACTTAAATCTTTTTATATCTCTAGAATTAAAGTGGCATTACAAATAGAACTGTTGAGGGTAAGGCCTACAACTTTAGAAGAATCCTTCTCCTTAGCCCGTATCACCGAGACTCGTTTTAAGGGCGAGCGGTCCGCTAAACCAAATGACCTGAACGCAAGGGTACAGGTTCAAGATCTTGAGGAAATGACGTGCCATAAGCCGAACAATGTGGAAGCTATCAAAACAAGTAAAGTTGCTAAATAACCTGATGTAGTGTTAAAATATATAGCCGTGACTAAAAAAAGTAGGAAAATGGTAGGTGGGTCTATTTTACTAGTGGAATCAAAGTATTATGCTGCTAATCAAGTTGGGTCGATTTCAATCAAAGTAATGAAGCTATATACTATGAAAGAATACTTGAACTCATTGCTGGACAGCTGTACCAGTATTTGTGTAAGCATATTTTTGGCTTTGAGTATGATCTGCAAGAGACACATTTACAACTCAAAACATGGGATCCCGGAATCAAGATTTTTATTAGACAACACCTTGAGGACAAGGTGGTTTCGAAGGAGTGAGGAGTGTTACGCCCTTGGTTTAATAAGTGTCATAGTTTATTTTGTTTAGGATATGTGTTTGAGTCATTTTAGGATATGTGTTTGAGTCATGTTAGGATAAGTATTTGTGTTATATGAGATTATCTCATATAACACAAATACTTATCCTAACATGACTCAAACACATATCCTAAACATCATAAATTATGACACTTATTAAACCAAGGGCGTAACAGAAACTTCTCACAAAGCCACAATCTTCTTCCATACATAAATAAACAGTGGAAATCCTGTGATTAAGTGAAGTAAGGAATTTTCAACAGCATGTACACACATGAGATAGAACAAAGTATTAAGATCCAAATAGCACTCTAAAATTAAATTTTTGTGATAACACTTAGCTACAATAGTACTGAATCTAGTATGAGTATAAGCAGGTAGCATGTGAAGTCTTACCAGCAGCTCTGCCTTGTCGTCCATAAGCTATACCCTCGCCTTGTCATATGAGCTGTGACAAAATTACTTATAGCCATAACAGGATTCACGTTGATCCACCCTTGAATCCTTATAAAGTACTTCCCTTGCACCGTTCCTGCAAGCAATCTTTAATGCACAAAGAAGAAAAAACTAACCATGCTGGATAAATACCGTCTGCTAAATAGTAACCTTTCCTCTATGTATGTCCGTTTACTACAAATGGACATTCCGGAGCTCTATCAGCAAGTTCATCATCAAATAATAGGGAACCATATAACACATTTAGATCATTAATCGCCCCCAGAACCCTAAAATATGCATGCCAAATTTACAATTTTTGATCCGTAACAGCTTCTAACATAAGAGTTGGGTATTTATGATCCATTCTTTTGAACTGCCTATGTAAGGACTTTGGGCAGTTTCTCCACTCCCAATGCATACAATCAATACTCCCGAGCATTCCCGAGAGTTCATGTTTTTGTTCGTGCAATTCATATGTTTTTTGAATATCCGCTGCAGTGGGTTTCCTTAAAAACTTTTCAACGTATAAAACATGTATGCATTTAGTAGAGTTATCTAAACATTCTCTTGAAGTACGTTCAACAATTCGCAAATACTCATCAAATGCATCAGGTGCAGTGCCGTACGCAATTTGGCGTATGGCGGATGTGCACTTCAAAATAGGACCAATACTTAAACGACCAGTCGCATCGTAACGTTGACTAAAATAAGTAAAGTACTCAGGAATAGGCTCAACATCATAACTTAATATGTTGTTGACTATTTTATTAAAAAGTGTAGAGCTCATACGATACCTTTGCCTAAAATTTTCTTTCGGGTATTTAGGAAGAAACTCATCATCACCAAAATAGTCGTTGATTAACCGTTGTTCTGCATCTTCTCGTTCACGAGGTATGTATGTCCTCCTCCTCTTTGGACCCGAGCTCGAACCCCTAGCTTCTTGCTCACACAAAGCTACAAAATGTTGATACGCCTCATAATCCCGTCTATATCGATCCTGGTCACCTTGAAAATAAACATCATAATGATCGTATGTGTTGGTTGTGTCGAGATTGTTTGGATCATAGGTGTTGAATGTGTTGAAAGTGTTGGGATTATTTAGATCCATAGTTGAAAGAAAATTGAGTATTATTGAAGTAGAATATATATTGAAAGTGTGTGTGAAGTATGAAATAATAAAGAGGTATTTATAGAATTTTTAAGGGGTAAAAATACGATTTTTAGGGTATAATATTCAAAAAAGGCTCCTCCCAACAACTAGTTTTTTTTTTTTTTTAAATTTGCCAACCACATGGACTGGTTGCAACGACGCGAGGCCAAACGGCGCCAGCACCGAAATGGTGTGCCGTTGGCTTTTCTCGCGCCGTTGAACAGTGCCAATGAACCACGCAACTGCTCCTTCCACTCTTAGGCTGCTAAAATACACTCTAAATAAAGATTGCACATTGACCATAATGAAATGACAAAATGCCCATGCCTGTAGACAAAGATATGAAGGGTATTTTTTTATCACTTAATTTGGTAGGGACGAAATCCATACAAGGACGATAAGACTGATTCTCATTTCTTCTTTAGCTAATGATATTTTATGTTTCAAAATCAGGTATTATAGTTAAAGTTAGATATGGAACAAGTACTTAACTATGTTATACCTTACATACACGATGTCAATGATCGTAAATCTATCTCTTTAGTTTCCTATAAATTATTCGAACTTGATTGTATCACACGTAAGCACGTAATTGTCCACTTCCATTATGCTCTGAACCCGTCTCATGTAAGGCAAAGATTCCCCTTTATAGAGTCCTTAACCCTTAAGGGAGTTCCCCATAAGGATTTTTCACAAGTATTGGATATTAACATCGCCCAATGGATTGTAGAAATATCCGTTAAGTTTAAGCTTTTGAAAGCGCTTTATATCCGTGGTATGGTTGTTAGTGATGAGGATATTGAGTTATTGGCGAGAACACGTGGTAAGGATCTAAGGAGTTGAAGATTAATAAGTGTGAGTTGTTTTTTGAGGATGGGTTAATGTATATCTCTAAGTATTGTAATGAGTTGAGAATGTTGTGTTTGGAAAAGAATAAGGTGGTTTGTAGGGCGAACGGGGAATGGTTACATGAATTGGCTTTGCGTAACATGGTTATTGAAATGTTCCATTCTGGGTACCTTTTTGATAGATATGATGTCAAAGATATCTTTAGTATCGTTGAAGATTTTTCCTCGCTTGTTGATAAGTGATCTAGGAGATGCTTTTAACCATGCTATTAAGTTGAAATATTTTGATGCCGCTACTTTTGAAGAAAATAGGGACTATAGCATTTTCAAGTTTCCAATGAATATTAGCGGTTTATGTATTTATGACTTGCCAGCAACTTCATTCATGTTTTTACTTCCTTATGTAAATCAGCTACGGTAATTACATCTTCCGTGTATAGATTTGGAAAGAAATTTCTAGTGTTTCTTGTTTGAGAGTTGTGCCAATTTGGAAGTTATAGATACCCAGGATATATGTGGAGACACAGGATTACAAGTTATTAGTCTATTTTGCAAGAAATTGCGCAAACTTACCTATGGTGAGTGGGTGACTCACATGGGATTGATTGGTATGTCATAAGGATGTTATAATTTGGAATATTTACATGTTATACTCTCAGATTTTTCAAATAAAGCTATGGAGTGCATAGGAACTCATTTGAAGAATTTATGTGATCTTCGTATGAGTTTGATTATGGAAGACGGTATGGATGCACCCGTAGATAATGGGATCGGAGCTATGCTAATGGGATGCAACAAACTCAGAAGGCTACATATCAGCCTTTGTCATGGAAATTTGACGGATGTAGGTCTAGGGTACATCAGGTTGTATGGTCATAATTAAGGATATCTCGTTCTTGGTTATACAGGAGAGTCTGATACAGGACTTCTGGAGTTATCGAAAGGGTGCCCAAAATTAAGAAAGCTAAAATTGAAGGGTTGTCCCTTTAGCGAGCGAGCGATTGCCACTTTTGTGTTTAATATCCATTCGATAAGATGTTTTTGTGTTAAAATTGGTTATCGTATTTTAGCACTCACTCGTCTAACGGTTCCTTTTGAGGTATTACTTCTTAAACCTTAATTTATATAAACTATTATGTAAGAGGTTGTAGGCATCTTTTTCTAAATCACTATTGTCTATTAAATTAATGATTTACTCATGATTACAAAACTTTGGGTATGGGTAGTTCAGTCTGTCTAAGTAACGGTTGAAACAGGCCGGTTGGGTTTACTGGCATATTAAATAATATTTTAGAAATTTATATGTTAATTAGGAGTCAAAAACAAGGTTTTTCGCAAGAATAACCAAAAATTTGAAGAAATGATTCAAGAGGTTGTATGCTTTCAAAAAACAACTTTGGATCGTTTTGACATGTTCCGCTTCGTTTCCTTTTTACCTAAAATGTTGACCCGTTAGAGATAAAACCCAACTTAAATGACCCATTTTTATGTAAATTGGTTGAAACTGTTCCGTACTTGCTGGCTGCTCTTGATTTTTTCACTATAGAACCACCATTAAATGATCCAGTGGTGAGAAAATAGTTTGACCTCGTATTCTTGTGCATAAGCCAAATCAGTACTTTTAGCAATTACGCAGTCCTTTAAACTTTGTGGCTTCAAGCTTTCAACTCCTTTCGTGGAATTTATTTTCCAAAAAGGAAAACATCTGTTATGTAAATCTTTATCATAAATTTATAATGACGTATTTCATTTTGATGTTATGGTCTTCGTTGCAGGTACTTACAGAACTGAAACCGTATGTTACACTCGCTGAAAAACTTCATAAGTTAGCTGTACAATTAGTGGCAGATGGAAGTGGTGTAGGATCAGTAAAGATGACATACACATCCTCCAAAGCAAAAGATGATTTTGACACCCAATTAGTTCGCGTTATTGTCGCCAACGATATCCGTATAAATGAAGAACGAGTCATTTTAGATAGGTCATCCAAAAAGCCGCTCGAAACCATCAAAGTCCAAATTGTTAATGTCGAGTCATGTTTCACAATTGCAGTAATCGAGTCTGGTGAAATTAAAGTGGAAGGTAGGGTGAGAGATGGGGTCCTACATTTGTCAAAAGTAAGCGCTTTTGAGGTGGATGTGAGTTTGGAAGGAAATATTATACTTTGTAGACAATAGGATGATCCTAATTTCATTGGAAGCATTATAAATATATTGGGTGAAGAAAACGTAAATATCAATTCTATGAGTGCCGGTAGGACTGCACAAAGAAAACAAGCGGTCATGGCTATTGGTGTTGATGAGAAACCAAGCAAAGAGGCTTTGAAGAAGATTGATGAGATTTCAGCTGTTGAGGAGTTTGTTTTCCTTGTTCTATAGTCTTGATTTTGATTCAGGTATTGTGTTTTGAGAATGTTTTTTCCTGATGCTTTTGATTCTGGTATATGTTGGTTAGTAGAGATGTTATACATAATTTTGATCCCTATTAATGGCCGAATGTTGTGGTTTCAGCATCTGAATATTATCTTGTTATGTTATGCTAAAAGATTGATCATTAGATATCTATGTGTGTTTCATTGATATTCGTTGGTCTGCAGGAATGTGATAAGTACCAAAACATATGATAGGATTAACAATCAGGATTACTCAAAATTGTTATAGAACAAAAACAGGATCTATTGTAAACATAATCAAGATCGAATAGTTGTTCTGAGATTGATTACTTGTAACTAAACGATTACAAAGTGTTTAGAATGAAAGAGAAAGAGTTTACAAAATCAAGCTAAGCTTTAAAAATGGGAATTAACAACTATTTAGGGAGAAGGGAGAAGGCGAGAAAATCTGTAATGTCTGTTATAAACCAAGAGGTGGAAATGAACACGTGCACCTCATGTGTTTGGTTTAAAACCACCACGTGCACCTCACGTGTCACCAACGATGAGACTAAACATAGTCTATCAATCCATATCCCTTAAAAAAATTCTTGTCCTCAAGAATTCAAATCAAATTCTAATTAATCCTTGCTTAACTTGTCCAATGGTTCCCATGTAGCATCTTCTACATTGCCATTGGTCCATTGCACCAACCCATATATTGCTATAACATTTCGTTTCTTCACCATTTTCCTGTCTAATATAGTCATTGGTTAGGTTGCCAACATTCTATTCTGGTCACACACAGGAATCTTAATCTGTTGTTCACTTGGTATCTCTCCCTTGTGTTTCTTAAGCTGTGATACATGAAAGACATTGTGGATTTATGCTTGTGGATTGAGTTCCAGCTGATAAGCAACTTGTCCCACTTTAGAAGTAATTTTAAAAGGAACATAGTACTTAGGAGAGAACGTATGTTGTTTGCTCATTCTAACAGTCACCTGCCTATGAGGCTGACCCAATCTCCAATTTCAAAGCTTCTTTTAGACCTTCCTTGATCAGCTTGTTGTTTCATTTTATTTTGAGACATGATAAGATGAAACTTGATTATTTGAATGGCTTCCTCCCTGGCCTTGAGAGTCCTATCTACGGCTTCTACCTTACTTAGTCCTCCCAAGTAAGGAACATGTATTGGTGGAGGTATTCCATGCACAATTTCAAAAGGGGTTGATTGAGTAGCTGTATGGAAATTAGAATTATACCAAATCTCAACCAAAGATTCCATTTAGTCCACTCCTTTGGTTGTTTACCAGTCATGCACATCAAATATCCCTCCAAACATCTATTTACCACCTCTGTTTGGCCATCAGTTTGAGGATGGTAAGAGGCAGACCTCAACAATTAAACTTGTAACAACTTGAATAACTCTGTCTAAAAATTACTTAGGAAGACTTTATCTCTGTCAAAGACTATGTATTTTGGCATTCCATGTAGCTTATACACATTGTCCATGAAAGGTTGTACAACCTGACGAGGAGTGAAAGGATCAGATAAAGCTATGAAATAAGTATATTTATTGAGTCTGTCAACCACCATAAAGATCACATTCTTTCCTTGAGACTTTGGCAATCCTTCTATGAGATCCATGGAAATACTGGTCGATATGTTTTTTGGAATTGGTAGAGGTTGTAGCAGTCCAGGATAGGTTGCTAAGTGTGGCTTACACTTTTGACAAACCAAACACTCTCTTACATATTGCTTAACTTGTTTCCCGAGTCCCTTCCAATAGAGAGATAGACAGATCTTGTGAGTTGTTACCTTTACCCCTGAGTGTCCCCCAACAGCTCCTCCATGATAGTATTGCAGGAATTCCTTTCTTAATTCAGGATTATGGCCAACCATAATCTTCCCTTTTCTTGTCAATTGGTTGTTAGACCATACATAATGTTTTTAGCTACTTGCCCAGCTTGCAACTTGGTGATAATAGCTTGTAGTTTCACATCTTCCACCCAACTATCCTCAATCTTCTTTGCTAATTTAATGTTAACTAGTATAGTTAGCATACTAAATAGCTTAGGTGTTTAAACCCTTGATAATGCATCAGCTGCCCTATTCTTACTTCCTTTTTTATACACCACCTCATAATCAAATCCTATAAGTTTAGGTAGCCATTTCATTTGAGTAGGAGTTGTAATTCTTTGGTCCAACAGATATTTCAAACTAAATTGACCTGTCTTAATAATAAAGTACCTATCCAAAAGATATCCTCTCCATTTTTCCAAAGCAAATAAAACTGCCAAGAACTCCTTTTCGTATGTAGATAGACTTTGGTGTTTAGTAGATAAAGTTTTGCTCATATAAGCAATGGGATGGCCATTTTGTTGTAGAACTGCTTCTATTCCCCCCCAGAAGCATCTATATCAACTTTAAATGGTTTAGTAAAATCAGGAAGAGCTAAGACTGGTGCTTTCATCATAGAAATCTTAAGGGTTTCAAAAGCTAATTGAGCCTCTTCAGTCCACTTGTAACCTCCTTTCTTTAATAACTGAGTCAAGGGCCTGCTCACTGAAGCAAAGTTCATTATAAATCTCCTATAGTACCCTGTAAGGCCTAAAAATCCCCTCAATTGCTTCACATTACTAGGAACTGGCCACTCTTGCATATCTTTGATCTTAGTAGGGTCTGTAGCTACTCCCTTAGCAGATATAACATGCCCAAGATACTCTACACGGCTTATGCCAAACACACACTTACTTTTCTTGGAACATAATTTTTTTTGTCTCATAGTAACTAGAACAGATAGATGACAGGTGTTGCACATGTTCTTTTAAGCTCTTGCTATATATCAATATGTCATCAAAAAATACCAAAGTAAATTTTCTCAAGAAAGGTTGGAATACCTTATTCATCAAAGCTTGAAATGTAGAAGGAGCATTGGTCAATCCAAATGGCATGACCAAAAATTCATAGTGCCCTTGATGAGTTTTAAAAGCTGTCTTTGGAACATCCTCTTTATTGTAGATGTATCAAATCACTTAGCAATAGACAAGATAGAAAGTTTAGAGAGAGAAAGTGGGTTGTATCACTTAGAGACAGAAAGAAAAGGAAAATGTATTATGTGAATAACCAAATGAACAACCAACCCTCTCCAAGGCATGGAGAGGGGTATTTATACCTCACTATGGTCGGTCAACATAAGGATGACTTATGTTGACCCGGTTAGCTTGGTAAGTTTCCAAATATTATGCTACGAGCTATACTATTACACTTTTGGAAGTGACTGAGTCTTTTCTCGATTCCTAACAATCTCCCCCTAAGGGAGGTCACTCCAATTTACAAAAACTTAAGCTTTACATTCTATGAATGTCTTTAATCTTTAACTCATAGTCTTGTTATCTTGTTCTTTATCTTATGAATCTTGATGTAGCAATCTTTAGACTTTTAGGCTTTAGCTTGTATCTTTTTCTTGACTTATATGTGATCTTTTGAGCTTCTTAAGATCATCAACCAAGCATAATCTCTTTTTGCCATCTTGTAATCTTTGCCTTCTTATGATCTTGTGACTTCTGGACTGACATGCTCATACTGTTCTTGACGTTGAAAGCTAGTGTAACCGTCTTTCTTGATATTCTTTAACTTTAACACTTCGTCACTTTATAGAGGACATGCGGTATCAACTTAATACTTCATCACTTCAAGAAAGACGTACGGTATCAGAGTAGCGGAAGTTTTGAAACATGTACTTGAGCTTTCATGATTTTATTACGTATTTCGGTCGAGTATGAGCATGTGGTATTGACTTTGACTTGTCATCGGGTAATTGCTACCACTGTCAGGAAATATGCATGAATGGGTTAGTGATAAACAACATACATGAACAAAAGTGGCTTTGTCACTTCGTCAAATATGGTTGTAACAACCACGGTTTCCCGTTAATCAGTATAAATACTGCTTGTGATCAGGTAGAATTTCGAAGAATCTCCTTGACAGGGTTTCGCAGCTGCACTAGCCGTTCTCATTACCAGAGCGTCTCAAAGCAGAAAACACGATAAGAGTGAACCGGTAAGTTACTATCTTCCCGATTAAGCCGTCAATTCGTGTTCAGCTTTCCTATGTCCATATACCCTTGTAAGGCTTCCCATGGACATAAGATTGAAAATTGATTTAGAAAATTAGTCAGTGTGTTAAGATGCAAACAGTTTTTATAACACACCAACAGTTTTATTTTTTTCAAAATTCATCCGTCGATTCATAAGCTGGATCGAATCGATATTCAGTATCACAAGTTAGATTTGTGTAGGATCTCACAAGTCACCTACCGCAGAGCTTGTTTGATGTTGGCTCTGGAAGGATTTCCATCGTCATTGTGAATACTTTTTAGGTATCACTCTGATGTTCTGGCAAAATCACAAGGATAATGTGTAGGACTCTTTATATAGTTCTTGTTTTCACATTATGTGAATTAGCAAGCATATTTTGGATAAGTGTCCTAATGATATTTATGGATGATCTCTTTTACGGCTCTAGACTCGATAGTGCACTTTGGTTTTTAGTAATCGGAGGCTGGAGCAGACTGCTACCTTTTTAATACCAACTAACTCGGAGTAAGAAAATCGATAAAAATGTGTTTAATCTCCGTGAGAAATGAAACAAGAGTCTTTTGAGAGACCTTGAGTGGCTGGGAAGTGTTGTACATTGTGTCACTGGGTCCATGACGAATGTCTTCAATACCAGACAACAACTTAGTATTTCTGACAGTTTATGTATTGACCCGGTTTCTTCCTAAGTGTAAGGAGGGCTTCTTTCTTTTCACCCTTTATCTTAACTTTTCTTTTTAATTCTTCAACTCCTTCACTGCTTACCGAGACTTCATGACTAGTACCTTGTTGGGTTTGTTCCAGTACTAGCTACTTTTCACTCGGCACTATTCCCTTATTCTCACTTTTACTCCTTTTTTATATCATACATATAGACTTCTACACTAACTAGTAGAGTGTCCCTAGGTAGATCCCTCCGGTTCTGGCTGGATCATGGGAATGAATACCTAATCCTAACCACCTTATAACTCCAAGTAATTACAAACATGGTCGGTCTTTTGATATTATTCTCAGCCTTAAAACCATTTAAAATTGCTCCCCCTCAACATGTACATCGATATGTGAAAATGTTTAGCACATGAAGGGAGAAACTTGCACTTGAGTCCTTAAAATCACATCTTTAGCCATATATTTTAATCACATTTTCTCGCCTTATCAAAAATGTTAAATCTCTTAATATTTTGGATATCAATTGATTCAAATATTAATGGTTTCAAGGAAAAAATGTTCAATTATTAACAAGCCGTATTAGGAACATTTTTAATGCTCCCCCTCAATTTATGAGGGTATTATATATATAGTGTTGAGTAAGTTACTTTGAATTTTTTTGAATTTATTGAAAAATTCTAGAAAATTCGTACTCAAACACTATTTATATTGCCTATTATTATAAGTCTATACTACATATTCACAATATTCACAAGATAAGATTTTGAGATTGGACCTGATGATTAAACGGTACACGTCATAAGTTTGTAGTCCATCTTGAGTTCTCGTGCACTAACCAATCACTCCAGATTTAAGATGATTTCCCTTTTCTCGCAGCTGCTTATCGATCAACTCAATCATAAGACCCGATCTCTTTCGGTCAACAGCCGTGCACTTTCTCTTTGGCATCTCTTTGTTGTAATCCAAATGAAAGTTGAGTACTCTATGATGAATCTCATCGCGAACAGACTTGAGTGTGCCATCCGAGAACTTGTATAGCTCATCAGCTTGCAAAACTCTTTTCTGTTTGTCTAGATCTTCATAGAAAATTCCTGGTGGATCGTATGATGGAGTGTAGGGTTCTTTGAATTTAATATCGAGAAAGGTCTTTTGAGGTTTGGTGATGCTAAGTTTCTTCTGGTAACTCTCTACACCAAGCTGTAAATCTTTGACACGTCTCTTGAGGATTAGGCTTCTTGTGAACATACGAAGAGCCACAATAAAGTCAACAATAACACTCCCGTCGAGGTGTAATAGCTTGTGTTGAACAAGAAGAAGAAGCATATCTTCAATGTCGTTCAAGTGTAGATCAACAAAGTCACCTTCTTTAAACTTATAAAGTTGTTGATCAGATCTTTTCACCACAATATCTTCTAAGTGACCATATCCATGAAATTTCTTAACACTAACACTCTTCACACCAAGAATCGCCTTAGTAGAGTAAACGTTTTGCTTGGAAAATTTGCTTACCTGAGATCGGTACCACAATTTACGCCTTTGACCCTAGTGCTTGATTCCCTTTTCAGCATCTTTGTCATACACATGTTTAATGGTACTCCAAAGTGTAGGGACCATGTCTTCAATTCCTTTGATCTCATATCAAGCCTCCTTTGTCTTTGTAATAGATTAAGTGTATGTAACCTCTGGATCAGAAGTCTTCAAATACTCCAGATCATTGTTGAAGAAGTAATTAGCAGCAACGGTTCGATGACCTGGGGGACCTTGTAAAGGAAGAGGCTTGGATAGATCAAACGAGTAACGATCTCCTTCTGGATTGTTCCAATCAAGTTTGTCTATTAACGCATTAAAGCACTCTTGAAAGGTGTACTCAAGCTCGATACTGCTAGAGCAGGTGCCTTTTAACAGATTGAAAGCAGGTCCTAACAAGATATCTTGAGTGAGATTATCTATCTTGAGTCCATTCAACACGTACTTGGAGAAGTCAATAGGAGTGGCCATGAGGTCGTTGAATGTGAGAGGATCCTTTAAAGCAAAGACCATTTGATTGAACCAAGGCTGTGTGGGTTGATCAAGTACAACCTGAGGCTTGTTCCATTCAAGATCAGGAGTAGGAGGCCTTGAAGGTTGCTGAAACCAATCTGGATTCAGAGTGTTTCTTGTTTTGGGTTCTAAGATGTCTTGTGGTTGATTATCATTACGAGCTACATCATCACCAGCATTATCCATAACCACCTTAGCAATAGGTTCTGCAACTAGTTCCTTTGCAGAAGCAGTATAACAACCCAAGAATTTTCATCAAATACAAAACCTATTTTACTATTATCACAATTGTACGGGGAAATTTTTCGCTTTATTACATTACTTATATATCTCAGTATGTCATAACTTAAGTAGACGAGCTCACACAACCTATCTATGACCATCCTATCTTCATATATGTTAAGCAAACATCATAACATGTCAAGTCAATATCATCATATCCCTTTTACAAGGTATATTATTCCTATAATGTACTATTCGCAATGTTATATCTAAACGGGCTTTAAACCATTATCATGGAAGGGTTAACTCCTTAAGTGAATGCACAAGCTAC
>BQNB010055930.1:0-38894 GCA_026074375.1 Tanacetum coccineum
TTAGGGTTTTAGGGTTTCTTCAAAAACCTTGTAATCCTAGATCGAGAGCCACCAGGCTCTGATACCAATTGATAAGATCTCTCCCAATGAGAGTCTAATAGTTAGTTTATGTAATAGTTATTAGTTAGTTTATAGACGTGTTATAGTCGTCTATATGTATTAGTAGCCTCAAGGATCATAGGATCCATGTTACAGTTAGGTAACGTATTAATAAAATTGAGGCATGAACGTTCGGTTAAAACCTTGTTTAACAACATTACTGTTCTTTATGATTTCCGCTGTGCTTATTAATGTTGTTTGTAAAACATATCCTAGATGGGCTAAACGATTCTCAACATTTGGAAACAATTAGAGAAAAGATTTTCTTTAAGTGATGGATCAAGAAAGTACAAGTCGAATAAGGATACTTATGAGATCACTCAATTTGGTGGTTCTGTTGGAGAATACTATACTAAAATAAAGTGTGTTTGGGAAGAGTTGGATAACATCATTGTGTTACCTGTTCTTGCTATTGATACTCCTTAGATTTTAGTTTTCTTAGCTGCTCAGAATAAGCAAAAAGCAAAGCAAAGGATTTTTTAGTTTCTTAATGGTCTTGAAGAACATTTCAGTCATCAAAGGAGTTGACTATCAAAGCTCAAAGCTGATGGTACTGAGGAAAGGAAGAAGGCAAGGTTAGTTATTCAAGGAAACAGACAAAGACATAGTGTTGACTATCAAGAGACTTATGCCCCTGTTGCTAAGCTGGTTACTGTCAAGTCATTGTTAGCACTTGCAGCTCTTAAAGGATGGGATACATGCCAAATGGATGTATCCAATGCCTTTCTTTATGGTGATCTATTAGAAGAAGTTTATATGAGACCACCTCTTGGTTATACTGGTAAGGGTAAGAAAGTTACTGCTTCAAACTCTCTTGATTCAAACTTAGTCTGCCAATTGAAGAAATCTCTTTATGGGCTTAAACAAACACCAAGACAGTGGTTCTTTAAACTGTCAGGTGCTTTAGTTGAGTTTAAATTACACTCAATCCAAGACTGATTATTCTTTGTTTTTAAAGAAAGAAGGTTCAAGTTTTACAGTTGTCATGGTATATGTGGATGATTTATTAATCACTAGCAATGATCAAATTCAAATCAGTACACTCAAAGCTTAATTAAGCTCAATATTTCACATGAAAGATTTGGGAGAATTAAACTATTTCTTTGGGGTTAGAAGTGTGCAGATCATCTCAAGGAGTTTTTATCTCTCAACATAAGTACACCAGAGAACTTCTTAAAGAAAGAGGAGTTTTAAAAAACAAACCATAAAAGTTACCAATGGATCCTAATCTAAAGTTGCAGACTGGTGTTGGTACTCCTTTGCCAGATCCTGAAGTTTATAGAAGAGTCATTGGTAAACTGATTTAACTCACCATTACCAGACATATTTGCTATACAGTTCAACTTCTCAGTCAATTCATGCACTCTCCCACCTCTGTTCATATGCAAGTAGTCAAACATGTTTTGAGATATTTACTTAACTCTCCAGGACAAGGAATCTTATTAGCTAAGGATTCTGCAGTCCAGCTCAAGGCCTATTATGATTCAGACTGGGCAAGTTGTCCCATGACTAGGAGATCAACTACCGGCAACTGCATTCTTTTGGGAGATTCACCAATTAGTTGGAAGTCAAAGAAGCAAGTTGTCGTCTCCTGATCCTCTGCAGAAGCAAAGTATAGGGCTATGGCTCTAACATGTTGTGAAGTAACTTGGCTTGTCGGTCTATTAAAAGAACTTGGAATTAAGGATTTAGAGCATGTGGATCTATATTGTGACAATCAAGCAACATTATACATAGCGGCAAACCTAGTTTTTCATGCAAGAACCAAACACATTGAGGTTGATTGTCCCTATGTTAGAGATCAACTTAAAGTTGGAAAGATAAAGCCTTCTTATGTTCATATTGAATCCCAGCTTGCACATGTGTTTACTAAAGTGGTATTTGTTGATCAACATACAAAACTCTTATCCAAGTTGGGAGTTTCAGAAGTTACCAACTCACAATATCATGGTTACTGTACAAAAGATAAGGGTTAGAAGAGTGATGCTAGCATTCTTTAGGGACTAATCTTGTAATTAGTTAGTTAGTCTTTGTCTTTAAATAGTTTGTAAATTTGTTACATTTCACTTTAATCAATGAAATAACCGTTTTTCCCTCTCTTCCATTATTTCAATCTCTGAACTTCACAGTTAAATTGTCGGTTTGTTCGCGTTATTTGGTTCCGTTACTTTGGTAAAATAAAATTTGGTAAAACCAAATCAAACAGAATTCAAATGGGATTTAACTGAAACCGAATTTAAATTTGGTTCGGTTTTCATTTTGTCAAAATCATATCCAGACCGAAAATCAAATATTTAATTCAGTTTGGTTCATTTTGGCAAATTTAATTCGATTTTTTCGTGTCGGTTTTCAGTTACTGTGGATATTAACATGTTTGCGAACACACTAAACAACTTAGTGAGCTCGTATGATTACAAGAGATCACCCACCGCTATTAGTAGTGTTCACCACAAATCGGGTAATACTTACAAGAACCAAAAACCAAAATCGTACCAAATCGAAAATAATCAAACCGAGCCTAATTAGATATTTGGTTTTTGGTTTGGTAAACCGAACCGATAACCGAATTCTTAAAAGTATACATATTCTTTATATATTAATGGGTATAGAAAGATCATTTAAAATTTTTCCTACTATACGTTAAAACCCTAGTAAGCTTGAAAACTTTTTTTCGCTAAAAATCTATGTAATCAAATTTTTAAAAAGTATAAATTACGTAATTCGGGCCATATCCGAAAATCGAACCGAATTCAAATTCGGTTTTTAGTTCGTTTAAATCCAATTTGATGTCGGTTCGACTTTGGTTTCGATTCATCCAAAAAACTATCAAATTAACCAAACCGAAGTACCGAACGATGAACACCCCTAGCAATTAGGGGTGTCAATAAGGTCGGTTTGACACGACCCGAACCAGGTAAGGCTTATAAGGTCGGGTTTAATCGAGTTGAAAAGGCTTGTCCGGTTATTTTGACCAAAACCCAATAACCCAATATCGTTATAGGGTCGGGTTAGGGTTGAGAAAAGTACTGTATAACCTAAACTCATGTATATAAATAAGAGAAATGCAAGATTCACAAAATATTTACAAAATTATATCAACACAATGACTTGACAATCAAGTGTGGAGGGTAAAAATAAAAAGGGGAATTGCATATATATCCCTCTAAAAGCTCAAAATTGCATATATATCCAACTCAAACTTATAATTGCATATATATCCTCCTTAAAGCTCAAAAATTGCATATATATCCGAATTAAACATAAAATTGCATATATATCCTTCGTAAACCTTAAATATTGTTATATATATATACAAATAACTATTTTATATAAATTTAAAACTCTAAAATACATGATAATTATAATTATAAAAAAATATTTTTAAAAATTACTATTTCTTTACTTGCAAACTTGTTGATAGTAATATACACTTTCATTGTAAAAATACTTTATTTTTTTATACGTATATAACAATCATGATATATATTGATAATTTATTTCATGCATTCATAATATATATGATATAAATTGATTTTTTGTGATGTTAAATATCGTCTTGATATATTATTTTTTGTCATTAAGTTCATTTTGAACATCGGGACATCGTACCTTTGAAAAAATGTTACTTTTGTTATTTATAAATTTATAAATATCATAAATTAGAGTTCATAATTATTTTAAATAATTATTTTGATATATAAGATATATTAAAGGTTTATAAAGGATGTGTATACAATTATGAAGGTTAACAAATGATATATATGCAATTACAAAAGTTTTTTAAGGATATATATGCAATTAGTAGTTTAAGTTGGATATATATGCAATTTTTTGACTTTTGAAAGGATATATATGCAATTATGTATTTAAGTTGGATATATATGTAATTTTAAGCTTTTGCAAGGATATATATGCAATTCCCCCAAAATAAAAAAGAGAAATTATAATACAACATGATTAAACCAATACGTTTGTTAAATCATTGTGTGGTCAACTGTTGCAAAACGGACGAGCGAGCGGGCATGGGCAACGGGCTAAAACGAGCGCAGGCCAAACGGGCACGGGCCAAACGGGCATCTATATGATAAATGGGCTTCTGGGCGAATCTTAATTTTTTTTTTACGTTTTCGCCCTTTTTTATATTTTGCCCGTTTTTTACGATTATTAACCCATAAACTACGTTTTAGTTTTTGGCTAAAAGACAACTATATTACGCAGAATATTAAAAATAAGCTGGCGTAGTGTTTTCATGGTACATTATGTCATGAAGTGATGTGTAATACATGGTACATTATGAAAACAAATGGTAAACTGTAATTTAATATAAAATTGCACATTTAGGTACTTATGGCTACTGTAATGAACAAATGGGTCAAATTCGAGGGGAGATTAGCACGCAGCCCGATAACCCGGCTGACCCGACCCGAACCCGATAACACGATTCCTTATAGTGCCGGGTTGCGGGCTACTACCCACCCCGATATAAATGGAGCGCATTATCAACCTGCTGATTATATACAACTACCAAGATTCACTTACAAACCAGTCTACCATCCAGAACAACAGTTTCAAAAAATCAATCCTAAACAAACTTCCTTTTTGTGTCTTCCACTTTTGTGAAGTACAAGGTAAGCACATGGGTATATCTAGCATTACACTATTAAGGACAATCGGATCCTAAAAAACCTTCTTTTTGATTCTACCATTTCGATGATCCTGTTCTTCGGTAACCCTGTTTATAAGAATAGAATAACATCACCCATTAGATAAGGAGTTTAAGACCTTTAAACAACAGGCAATAACTAGATAACGTAATAATTTACGTATTTAGTTATGGATAAAATATTTAAATAAAAAAATGTATGGAAGTGAGTTTTAGTGAAATGTAAGTTGTTATGTTACGGTTTGAAAGGTGAGTTGTAGTGAGTTTTAAAGTTAATAAAAAAGCTGATTCAACGCTAACGTGTCGGGTGAGTTGGAGTTTTTAATACCATCCTGTTAGCCACAAATAACTGAGTCGAACAATGAAGTTCGTTCATCACTAATTAGGTTCAAGTCAATACATAATTATGCGTTGTAATAGTCTACACGGGTAAACGGTCACGTAAATGTAAACTAACCGGGTCACAGTGTATCGGCGAAAGCCCCAAAGTGATCCCGAGCCTGGCCCGTAGAAATACCAAGGCATGAAAGCCTCTTGGTATTAAGTATAAATACCCCTCTCCAAGTATGGAGAGGGGGTTGATTCTTGTTAATTCTCATATTGTAATTTTGCAAGTAATCATCCAACTCTCATTCTCTCTCTACCTTTCTCTCTCTAACTTCTCTCTAAATTTCTTCCAATTCTTCTCATCTTATTTTCTTGTTCATCATAATGAAGTGAAAGTGATTAAGGGTAACCGACATTTGGTATCATTCGCCACGGGTGGGTTTAGTGTTTGTTAGTTTTCGTTGTTAATTCGTGTTTGTAATTTTTTGTTTCGTGGTTTCGTTTTTATTTAAGCAAAGTGGTTCGATTTGGTTACTTCGATTTGGTTTGATTTAGTGTTTGTAATTTTCTTGTAATCGTGGTTACTTCGTGCGTGGCTAAGCAAAACGCAAGGACGATAAGAACGAGTTCTTGGTGCCTCAATCGAACGAGTTCTTGGTGTCTTAATCGAACGAGCAAAATTCTCTTTTGAGAGCGAACGAGTTTACTCCTTCAAGGATCGAACTAGGAGGATCGAACTAGGAGGATCGAACTAGGAGGATCGAACAAGAGTGGATCGAACGAGTGGTTTTTCGTTGGACCGAACGAGTGTTTTTAGTTTGGATCGAACAAGTGACTTTTAGTTTGGATCGAACGAGTGACTTTTAGTTTGGATCGAACGAGTGACTTTTAGCTTGGATCGAACGAGTGAATTTTAGTTTGGATCGAACGAGTGACTTTTAGTTTGGACCGAACAAGACAATCGAACTAGAGGACCGATCTAGCGTTTCCTTTAGAACCGAACAAGACAATCGAACGAGCGGACCGAACTAGCGGACCGAACTAGCGGACCGAACTAGCGGACTCGAACGAGCGGATCGAACGAGCGGAATCGAACGAGCGGATCGAACGAGCGGATCGAACGAGCGGATCGAACGAGCGGAATCGAACGAGCGGATCGAACGAGCGGAATCGAACGAGCGGACCGAACGAGTGGAACCGAACTAGTAGAACCGAACGAGCAAAAATTTTTTTGGACCGAACGAAATTTTTTTTCTAGCAATCTTGTGTGAAGAAAACGGTTTCAGTAAAACAGCCATAACTTTTGATCCGTAAGTCCGTTTTAGGCCCGTGACCTCTCAAATCGAAGAGAAAAACGAGACGGATCACGCTGTAACCACCCTTTAGCTGGTTAAGGATTTTTCGAAGGCCAAAAACATCGTTTTCTATGATTTATTGACACTTTTCAGTTTTTTTTGGAATTTTTCGCCGCTGATTCCGAATCAAATCATTCACGGTTTTCTATTGAATTCAGTAAAATCCCAATTCATTTATCGGTTTTAACAAAGAACGTGAAATTCCACGTGAACGTGATTGCTTACACAACCACAACTTACAATCACTTTACCTACTTAAGATCCTACACATCATTTTCACTCCACAATTCACGTTAAAATTGAAACGAAAGATACTTTATCTTCGTGTTCGAATTAAATGACAAGACATACAACAAAAGCTAAAACAAGCAAAGATCTTGAAAAGGGTAGTTGCCTAAACGGTCTATGACTTAAATCACATTCTACACGGATACTTGAACCAGGCATCACTAAAAGAGAATTTGAACGTGCATTTAGTCATATTTTTGGTGAAGATGTTAACACATTCACAAGAACGTTCTCTCAGAACATGGATACACTGGAACAACAACTTACCAAAGAAACTATTCTTGTGTCCAACTTCCAGAATGCCTTTAGAGTGCTCAAGACACAATTTGAGAAAATTTTCAGCTCCGTGCTAATAAAGCCTTCAAGTTTAGATGGTATGTATGCAAGAAAGGACTTCCGCGCATATACCAGCATGGAACCTCAACTCTTCAAAGAAATAATACTCAAAAACTTTAATTCATGAAGATTATATGCTCAAAACAATCATTCATGCACAAACGATTCAGAAAAGATTGGATGACAAAAAGTTGCAGATTCAAGAATGCACATTCAAGAAGTTTAAAGCATTGGAAGCTATTTTCCAGAAGACAAAGCAAAAGAGTTGCATGGTATCTTTTCGAAACTTCCATTCACACCTCCAGCATCATTCACACGACAACTTAAAAGGTACTCGAATCGAGTTCTGGATTCAAACGTGCATTTGCAACACTTTTTGGTCAAGATGTTGAAACTTTTATAGGCACAATGTTCCTAAACATGGATCAATTAGAAAAGCAACTTGACAAAGAAGAATTTCAAGAGATTGGATCCGCAGCTTCTTTTAAAGTACTCGAGACACAGTTTCAGATGTTCATCAAGTCACGAATTTATTTGGATGGAATGAATACGTTGACATGACATGCAACAAATTCCTACAATACACTCACTCAAAAATTCCAGAAGTCCGTGACAAACTGATCCAGCACATGAATTCTGTTAATAAAAGTTGATTGATGAAAGAGCACAGCATAATCTAGAGTAACTAGCTGGGTGAATGAAAGACAGATTCAGACAACAGAGGATAAGGTTGATACGGGAAAAGCAGTGGATGCTAGTTTGGTTAACACAGAAAGCATTAGGACAAAATCCAAAGAGCGGGATACAAGCAACTGATCAGGGAATGATGCACATGCTGATGATGCAAGATATCAACCCTAATAGATGAAGATGCCAATGGTTTGAGGTACAAACAACAGTTGAACATCAATATCTTTGCTACTGGACAACACATACTGAGCACCTGAATTCCAATAATGAAGGAAAGGTTACAAATGTTGAACAATGTCATGACACATTCCCTTTGCCTGCTAAATCACTGATAAACCAGACAACCGGAAACTCTCAAATCAATCTCTTGAATCCTGAAAATATTCGTCTTAAAAAGACCGTTTCTTAATCAAAAAGATTTTTTAAGAATGGAAAGCCATTGTGTAATCTTGAACTAAAATCAAAACAACTTAAAAGAAGGGCAACAGTCAATTTTTGAAGTAACAAGTAATGAATCCAAGGTTAAAACATGACATAGATGTAAATGAAACAATAAACATCGAATGGAACATAAAGTGGCTAGTATACTTGTAGGAAAATGAGACTTGAAAAGGCATAACAACAGAAATTGATATGATTCCTATCAAACCAAATAAGAGCTAAGAACATAGAACACACAACTTCTTTGATTGCAAATAATGATAAATTCAAAGCTCAACTACAGGAAAAAGGTTTTTGCAATTGCATCATTAAAAAATGAGTAGGAAAATAAACAGTAAATTGTGTGAATACTAATTTGCAAAAATCGACAATTTAGGGAAACCGACTTTACAACCGCACCGTAGAACCATCATTGTTAGACAACCGACTACGATTAAAGTCTGAAAGACCTAGTCATTCAATAAGTCAACGGTTTGCCTCCCAAGTTGATGTCAATAACGATTTGTCAAAACCAGTCACTACACATTATTTGCCTAAGGAAAAAGAATCTGCTGTTGCAAAACCTCATCACATGATTGCACCTGGCTCATCTAGGTATAGCTCAAATGACAAGTGGTTCATATCACTACTAGAGGAACAAGAAAAAGACACAAGAAAGCTGTAGGAATTCCAGAACCTAGTGTGAGGCCTTCTGTTAGATCATAAAGCACCAGCAATGGTAGCAAAACCCAAAAAAAAAAAAAAAAAACCAAGGATCAATACCAAAAGTCCAAGAATTGGCCTGCATCTAAGAGTATTGCGTCACGACAAAGACGGCCCATAGCATAACACACTAGAATTCTAGAAGTTTTTTCTGACTACAAACATTGTTTGCTCACATGTCCAGAAATGGTGTCCTTAATGCCAATCATGATTCTTTTAACAAAATTCCTGACTGAAGTCAACTCACGTGCTAAGTCCATCCAATAAGACCAACAAAGATATAAAACCCGTAGAGCAAACAAGTTAATGCAAAGAAACCGATAAGACATATCCCAAAAAGACACAGGTCTTCATACAAAAAAGACTTCTGTTTGTCCTGAGAAATCAATTACCCTAAACTTGTCTTAGGAGGAAACCGACGGGTAAAATTTTTAAGACAGTTGGTCTTAGGTGGGTTCCAACTGGAAAGATATTCACTTCCAGCACAACCAAGGTTGACAGTGAACCCCAAAATGGTTCAAATGAGGATATCGCTAACCAATATGAATGCGAACAAACTCTTGATGTCAGTGCAGGTACTCTTAACTTAAGTGCAGGTACATCTTTCACTCCTAAAAAGGAAGGACTCAGAGTTTTGGTTTTGCTGAAGAAGACTAAATCTGAGAAACAGGGCTTCAAGGAATTTTTCATCTGATAATAATCAAGAGACGTCTGTTGCTAATGACACTTCAGGCCTCGTCCCCCAACGACAAAAGGCGTCAGATTATACAACCCTGACCGCGCACAGAACTACAATGTTTTATCCTACAGCAATTAAAAGGGGGGGGGGGGGGGGGCAGCCAGTTCCATCACAACAGAGTTGGATCTTCTTTTTGGTCCTTGTACGATGATTTTTCATGATGTCACTTCTCGTGTCAACAAGTCTTCTTTCTCCCACTGATATTCTGTTCCAAGACACACACCCTTCAATGAATATTCAACCTACATCAGAACCATCAACTCCTACACATGCTCATGCTGAGGAAAACAACGTTGATCAAGCAGATTCTACCAATCCTTTCTGTACACCGGTACAAGAAATTGCTGAGTCTTCCTCACGCAATAATGGTAATTCAAATGTGCATACCTTCAATCAACCTCAAAATTCTGAATACCGATGGACAAAAGATTACCCATTAACTCAAGTTCGTGGAAATCCATCCAAGCCAGTACAAACAAGACGACAACTTGCAACCGATCCTGAAATGTGTATGTTCGCACTCACCGTGAGTATTGTTTGAAACCGAAAAACAATAATGAGGCATGGCTGAATCAGATGGATAAAGCAATGCAGGATGAAACTTAATCATTTTGGACAGACTACAAGCTGGAACTCTGTTGACAAACCTTTTGGCAAGACCGTAATCAAGCTGAAGTGGTTATGAAAAACAAAAAGAGATGAAGACCAAAACTATAATTCGCAACAAAGCACGACTGTAGCAAAGGGTTATCTTAGGAAAGAGGGTATTGATTTCGACGAATCATTTACCCCCCCCCTCTCCTCCCCACGCTCTAATGCTCGCTTGAGGCTGTCAGTGATCCTTTGTCGCATATGCCTGCACACAATCTTTCCAATTTACCATATGGACGTGAAACGGCATTTCTTAATGGTCCATTGAAAGAGGAGGTTTATGTTGCACAACCAGACGGATTCGTTGATCCTGATCATCCAGACAAAGTTTACAGGCTAATGAAAAGCACTATATGATTATAACAAGCCCGAGAGCCCTGGTATGATGAACTCTCAAAATTCCTGATATCCAAAGATTTTTCTTAAAAGGTATCCATTGACTCCGACTCTAATCACGGATAAAATATACGTGAGGACATTCTACTTGTGCAAATTTACGTTGATGACATTATTTTTGGTTCCACAAACCCTAAATTTTCTAAACGTTTTGAAAAATTAATGCACGGTAGATTTGAGATGTCCTTAATGGGGAAAGAAATTCTTTTTAGGACTTCAGATCCACCAATCCCACACGAGATTTTTATCAATCAGGCCAAAGTATACTTAAATATTCTGAAAAACATGTATGGAAAAAAGGACAAAGCATTGTACACCAATGACTACGAACCAAATTAGATTCAGACTTGAGTGGAGAACCCTAGAACAAACTGACTAACGTACAAAATTGGGTCACTCAATTGTATCTACATTCTAGAGACCAGAACATAGTGCAAGTTTGTATGTTATTGTGCAAGACCGACTGAAAAACACCTCAAAGAGGTTAGAAGGATCTTTCGATACTTAAGAGGTACCATTCACATGGGACTCTGATATCCGAAGGGTTATGGCTTTGAACTAACAGATTTTTTAGATGCCGATCATGCCGGTTGCCTTGATACTCGCAAAAGCACTTCTGGAGGAATACAGTTCCTAGGTGATAAGTTAGTCAGCTGGATGTCATGATGCAGGAATTGTACTGCAATGTCATCAGAGAGGCTGATACGTGGCGTTCTCTGCAAGTTGTGCCTCAGTAATGTGGAAGCGGACACAACTCAAGATATGCTTCAACTACAACAAAATACCGTTGTATTGCGACTCTCAGTCAGCCATAGCAATCTCATGCAACCCCGTGCAGCACTCCCGTACCAAGCATATCCATAATCGTAATCACTCATAAAAAGAACAAGGTTGAGAATCGTTATAATTGAATGTTACTTTGTCAGAACTGAATACCAATTGGCTGACATGTTTACTAAATCCCTTCTCGAAAAAAGGTTTCAGTATCTTCGAGTCAGACAATTGTATGAGATGTTTTTGACTCCAGCTGAACTGAGGTTCTGACAAAAAGAATCTGCTTGATAATTCATCAAACATCAACTGTATCAAATTTTTGAAAAAAAAAAATACAAAAATATAAAATTTCAAAAGAAATACAAAATCAAAAAATCAGAAAATGTTTCAAAAAATATTCCTCTCGACATGTCTCTTGGAATCGATAACATTTACGTACCTAGAAATGTTGATTAATATCGACACGGGCGTGTAAATGAAGTTCGAGCAGGAGTTTTCACATGCTATCAAACATGCATTTCTAAGTTTCTAATGGCTTATGTGCAAATATGCAATACGTAACCCGGACTTCAATAAAGAAAGTATAATCTATAATAGAAAACTATCCTAACACGAGAATTCAACTTTTCTCGGTCTTGAGCTGTTTCTTACAAGACATTCCAAGTTTTAAGCTCAAGAAAAGGAAGTGTAAGCATAAGTGCCTACCCTTAGAGTTGGAAGAGAAGTCTTCTAACATGATGTTTTTCAAAATGTTGAACACAATTTTTCAAGAATTTCTCACTGACGATTCATAATCTTTCAAAATTGTGTGTTCAACGCTCCATCTTTCAAGGGGGAGTTTTTCGAAAAACAAAGTTTAATGAGTTTGGATACATCATCTCACGACCATTCTTATGTATTCAAACCATTCCCAAAATTCCTCTTAAAACAACAAGAAATAATGACAAATCAATAGAAGATATTTATAAGATGACTAGTGTTCAACCTCAATTTATAGCGATTTTACAACTTGGTAACATTTATTGGGTGTCAACATATGTAAAATTGAGGGGAGCAGATGACAAAGTTCCAAACCATTCATGCTAAGCTTAAACATTTTTCCCCGTGGCCTTTTCAAGACAAATTTTAATCACACAGTATTTCAAAAATCTAAGTGACTGTGAATTTTAAAATAAGGGGAGATATGTAATTTAAAAATGTATCTAAAAACTCAAATGCTATTCGGAAACTTTCATGGTTCAATCTCATACCCGACAACATCTTATTTCACGACGATTCTGAAGACATAAGGTGGTAAGGTTAGGTATTTGTCCTATGATCCAACCAGAACCGGAGGGATCTACCCAAGGACACTCCATAGTTAGAAATAGCAGTCCTTAGGTATGATTGGAGATGAATGTGTATAAGAGAAGAATGCCGACTAAGATTGAGCTAACACTGGAACAATCACAACAAGGTGTTAGTAATGACGTCTTGGTAAGCATTGAAGGGGTTGAAGAATTAAAAAGAAATGTATGGATAAAGGGTCTAAAGAAAGAAGCCCTCCACACAACTTAGGCAGAAACCGGGTCAATACATATGCTGTCAGAATCACAATGTTGATTGCTGACATTGAAGACGACATCATGGACCCAGTGATGCAATGCACAACCCTTCCCAGCCATTCAGGTTTCTCTCAAAAGAAACTTGTCTCATTTGTCACGGAGATACACTCGACTACTATTGACTTTCTCACTCCGAGTTACTTAATATTGAATAGGTGGCAATCTGCTCCAGCCTCCGATTACTAAAACCAAAACGCACTAATCGAGTCTAGAGCCAAGAGATCATCAAATAAATCTCATTAGGACACATTTCATGACAAACACTTGTTGAACATCATTAGTTCACAAGCTGTTAACAAGAGTCCTACGCATTATCCTTGTGATTCTGCCAGAACATCCGAGTGATACTTATGTACTCACAATGAAGATGGAAATCCTGCTTGAGCCAGCATCAAACAAGCTCTTGGTAGGTGACTTGCGAGATTCTATATGAATCAAACTTGTGTCAACTGGAAAGAAACGATGGTGCGATTCAATGTGAATCAAACTTGTTCCAGGAAATGATTTGACGGCTTAATCAGAAAGATAGTAACTATCTGATTCACTCTTACCGTGTTGTCTGCTTTGAGACGTTCCGGTAATGAGAACAAGCAAGCATGGTAAATCTAATACATCTGTGTTAGAAGATCCTACGCTTTGAGCTGGAAACCCTGTCAAGGAGATTCTTTGAATCTACCTGATCACAGGTACAGTATTTATACTGTAAAACGGTCCTACGGAACCGGAGGTTAATCTAACCAAATCCGGACGAATGACAAAGCCATATTCGTCCACCCGCTTTATTGCTAACTGTTTTATTTCAGGATACATAAAGATGGAGATGGTGATGCCTCATTCCAGCTGAAGTCGGATTCATTACCACATGCTCATGCTCAAACTACAAAGACATTCCATAAGCATCAAGATTCAAAAATCATGAAAGCTCAAGAATTAAAGGAAAGTGTACGCATAAGTGCGCTTGCCCTTAGAGTTGGAAGAGAAGTCTTCTAACATGATGTTTTTCAAAATGTTGAACACAATTTTTCAAGAATTTCTCACTGACGATTCATAATCTTTCAAAATTGTGTGTTCAACACTCCATCATTCAAGGGGAGTTGTTCGAAAAACCAACTTTACTGTGTTTGGATACATCATATCATAACCATTCCTTATTATTCAAACCATTCCCAAAAAGTCTCTTATAACACACAAAATAATAATGACAATTCAATATATTGATAGTTAATAACAGATGACTATGTGTTCAACCTCACATTTATATCGATTTACAACTTGGTATCATTTTAATTGTGTCAAACAATGTAAAATTAGGGAGCAAGTTGACACAGTTCCAAATAATTCATGCTAAGCTTCAACGATTTTCCCCCATGCCTTTTCAAGACAAAATTAATCTCACATATTTCAAAATCAAGAGTGACTTAGAATTTAAAATAAGGGGAGAAATGTACTTAAAAATGTGATCTAAAAGACCCAAGGTGCTATTCGGAAACGGGTTTAGGGTCGATCGCATACCCTACACAGCTTATTTCCACCGACGATTCGGAAGACCATAGGTAGTAAGGTTAGGTATTAGTCCTATGATCCAACTAGAACCAGAGGGATCTACCCAAGGACACACCATAGTTAGAAATAGCAGTCCTTAGGTATGATTGAGATGAAATGGGTATAAGGGGAAGATATGCCGACTAAGATTTGAGCTACCACTGAAACAATTACAACATGTGTTAGTCATGTACGTTTTTTGGTAACATTAAGGTTGAGAATAAAAAAGAATGTATCGGATAAAGGGTCTAAAGAAAGAAACCCTCCCACACAACCTTAGGCAAAACCGGGTCACTACCTTATGCTGTCAGAATCACAATGTTGATTGCTGACATTGAAGACGACATCATGGACCCAGTGATGCAATGCACAACCCTTCCTAGCCATTCGGGTTTCTCTCAAAAGAAACTTGTCTCATTTGTCACGGAGATACACACGACTTCTATTGACTTTCTCACTCCGAGTTAGTTAATATTGAATAGGTGGCAGTCTGCTCCAGCCTCCGATTACAAAAAACCAAAATGCACTAATCGAGTCTAGAGCCAAGAGATCATCAAATAAATCTCATTAGGACACATTCCATGACAAACACTTGTTGAACATCATTAAGTTCACAAGCTGTTAACAAGAGTCCTACGCATTATCCTTGTGATTCTGCCAGAACATCCGAGTGATACTTATGTACTCACAATGAAGATGGAAATCCTGCTTGAGCCAGCATCAAACAAGCTCTTGGTAGGTGACTTGCGAGATTCTATATGAATCAAACTTGTGTCAACTGGAAAGAAACGATGGTGGCGAAATCAATGTCGAATCGAAACTATGTTTCCAGGAAATGAAGTGAAGGCTTAATCAAAAGATAGTAATCTATCTGATTCCCTCGACCGTGTGTCTGCTTTGAACGTACCGGGTAATGAAACCAGCAATCATGGTAGAAATCTAATACATCTGTGTTAGAAGATCCTACGCTTTGAGCTAGAAACCCTGTCAAGGAGATTCTTTGAATCTACCTGATCACAGGTACAGTATTTTATACTATAAAACGGTCCTACGGAACCGAAGGTTAATCTAACCATAATCCGGACGAACGACATAAGCCAATTCCGTCCACCGCTTTTATTCTAACTGTTATTATTTTCAGGATCATAAAGATGGAGAATGGTGATGCCCTCAATTCAAAAAAAAAAAAAAAAAAAAAAAAAAAAAAAAAAAAAAAAAAAAAAAGTCGGATTCATTACCACATGCTCATGCTCAAACTACAAAGACATACTATAAGCATCAAGATTCAAGAATCATGAAAGCTCAAGAATTAAAGACAAAGACTTCCGCACAAACTCTGATATACAAGATCTTCCTTCAAAGATATCAAGTCTATCAAGGGAGATTGTTAGCAAGCTTCAAGATGATCATAAAATGAGGCATGTGGTCAAGACACAAGACGCAAGGTGGCCAAGATATGATCAAGACAACAAGGAAAAGATTAAAATCTCACAATAAAGACGAAGTCAGAAAGACAATGACAAAGGCTCAAGATCAAAGATCACAAAGCATGAAGGAACAAGCCTACAACGAATTCAGAGACCAAGACCACAAGATCTTAACGACAAAAGCAATCTCATTAATCTCATGAAGGAGTGTCACAATGAACTCACTTCGGGGGAGATTGTTAGCCTCAAAATATTGAGTCGAACAATGGAAGTTCGTTCATTATATTAGGTCTCAGTCACTTAATTAATATACATTGTAATAGGCCTATAGGGTAAACGGGCTCGTAAATGTAAGCTAATATTGTATGTGTATCGGGCTAAAGCCCAAGTCAATCCCGAGCCCGGCCCAAGTAAAAGCCCACACGACCCATGTAGTTGTGTAGGGTATATATACCATTTTCCACTATGGAAAATGGTGTTGATCTCATTTTGTTCATTTCTCATTTGCAAGAATTAACCAACTCTTTTTCTCTCTACTTTCTCTCTCTAACTTCTCTCTAAAAAATTTTCATTTTATCTCATCTTATTTTCTTGGTCTCCATGGTGAAGTGAAAGTGATATTGGGTTCCGACATTATGAAATACGAAGTTTGCAACCTTCATCTTCGTTAAAATGGCACAATACTCATAACAAAGCGCGAGCAAACTATTAGCAAAAATCAACCAATCATACCGAGAAACTAGCAACCAACCATAGGGACTTTCGATAAGGGGAAAGGCTAGGCTAAGGTTATATATTTTTGTATATTTTTTCTAGTGGATGAGAAAAATGAATAGAATGACTCTATGAGTTAAACTAGGGTATCTAGCACTAAAAATGAGTGCTAACAAATGGGTTTTATTTGAGTGATTAGCTAATAAGTGTAATTAGCTAAAAGAATAATATGTTAAATGGAATGGCTATTTGGGTTAAATCCTGAGTTGCCTCTTTATCATTTAAAAATGCCTATATCACGCGAACATGATCTTACTGCGGTCTCGTAATGATTTCAAGCATAAGTTCTAGAATTAATAAATCACCAGCACACTCATAATCAATGGAATCAAGCATAAAATACATATGCTATATACAGGCTCAAAATCTTCACATATTTACTGGAATGGTTATACATGCGCAAGTAATGTTATCAATCCCGAGTCGGATCTGCTTTATCAATCGGGACACATCTCTGATTTTAAAACTTTATTTATTTACTACGTTTTTATTCTAATATATTAACCTAAGTAGCAAAAATTTAAAAACAAGAATAGATTTTTAGATTACCGAAGGCGAACAAAAGTTACAAATTAATAATGAGTCTAATTTTTCAATTTATTTTCTCCCCACACTTAAGTTGAGCATTATGCGTGATTTAGGAAATAACTTAAAAGTAGAATAATGGAAAAAATAAATATAAGAGAAACGAAACTTCTCGAGGCTCATAAGTGCTCGGCTGAATTCTAAAAGATACGACGCGAAACAGAACGCCGTCATGTGTATTCTACCACATGTAATATTATAATTCAAATATATCACTCCCCCAAGTGATAACAGTACCACCAATCCAAGCTACACTTATTTATTTAATCTGCAAAATAAACTAAACTACAAAAGCCGTAAAATACTAAAGCACACTTTCGTAGGCACCACGATTGCATTTAGCGTATGCAACAAGCCTTTTAACCTCTCGGTGACCCGAGTGGACGAGTTATAGTCTCGTGAGGGTTTTCAGCGAACACACCCACAAAGTTCAAAACATTTTATTTATATTTTTTTTTGAAATTTTATTTATACACATTTGATTAAAAACAAGCACGCATAAAATCTGATTTTTAGTTTTTTTTATATATGAGTTTTGGTTTAAAGACAAATACATATTAAGCACATAATAATTATTTAAGATTTAAAACAATAATTTACAAAATTACTATTATTATTATTTTATATTTTAAAAATTTTTATTTATAATTTTTTTAGAACAAAATTGCGTCGCACTTCATAGCAAGTGCGGCGTACATCGCATTTTTTTATTATTATTTTTCAAAAATTTAAACTTGGCTGGTACAAAAGTGCACCGCACAACAATGTATGTGCGGCGGTTTTATTATGACATAAAATATTTATTTTATTTTTTTGTATCACAATTTATTAGTTAAGAACACATATATAATCGCATAAACAAACAAAAGCAAACACACAAACACACAATATTAACAAAAAGAAATAAGAAATTTTTTTTTAGATTTTATAATGTTTAACATTTTTACATAATTCAAATTCAAACACTCAACACACAAACACAAACAAGCAACATATGATCCATAGATGAATACAAACATATTACAAGTATTCACATAACATAAAAAGAAAGTGCAACTGATTTATTTTTATACAAAATTTTTTGTATGCAGGAGAAAAGTGCGGCACACAAAGTTAATTGTGCGGCGTACTTACTGCAATTTTTTCGAACATTTTATTTTTGACAGATGAAATGTAAGAGAAATAATAAAACATATTTAATAAACATAAAGCATGATTTTTTTTTAATAAGCACGCAAGCAAACGCACACAAACGAGTAAGCATAAAAACACATTACAATTACCCACAGTTGATAAAATCAAAAGAATTTTCATCTGATTATTATTTTTATACAAAACTAATTTTTTTTGTTATGCAGGAATAAAGTGCGGCGCACAATGTTATTGTGCAGCGTACTTTCTGCAATATTTTTCAAAATTTTACTTTTTATTTTATTTTTCACATATTCAATGCAAGAAAATATAAACAAACTAATAAACCAACAAAACACATGTTTATTATATAAACAGGAACATGTCAGAAAACAAAATAAGCAAAAACAATTTAGAAACAAAATCTTTTTGGTTTTTTTTGAATGACAACTAAATATTCACAAAATTACAAGGCGTATAATCAGATAAAATGGGATTTCAAATGATCACATACCTGAGACTAGAAATTTTGGGGGTTTTGTTTGAGTTTTGGTTTTGAAATCAAATTCTGTTTGTCAAAATTTGCAGAAAGTGCAGCGTACTTGGTGTAAGTGCGGCGCACTTTCTGGGTTTTCAGGAAAACCTGCGCACAAATTGTATGTGCGACGCACTTCCTGAGGAAAAACGATTTTTTTGGGTTCCGTTTGCTAGAAAACGGAACGACGAGTTTATAAATGTTGATTTGTAAAATAAGCACGGCGATTGTGGTGTGAAACCGACGCACTTCAGGTATAAACCTGCAAAATAAGAAACGAGAACAGGGGAAGTGCGGCGCACAAGGTTAATTGTGCGCCATACTTTCTGTAACAACAGACATATTTTGAGATTTTAAAGAGATTTAAACACATGAAACATGCATAAGACTGACAAACAATCTGCAAACAACTAAACAAATCCCCGACAACAGCGCCAAAAACTTGATGTGTGTTTTTCAAGCTTTAAATTTATAATAACTAGAAATACCGATTTTAACCAAAAACACAACATTCGGGCAAGTATACCCTATTCGAGTGTAATATAGTATTAGGTAAGTCCAGGTCGTTCCACGGGATTTGTACCAATTCACAGATTGTTTATCAAGTAACAAAGCTAAATGATTGTCACAGATCAAATAACCTAAACGTGTGTAAAAAGAAAGCAAGGAACAAGATATGATCCACATAGCATAATAGATAGACATAGAGCAAGACTTTATATAAACGAAATCATACAAGTCATATATGATGGATAATCATAATAACAAGCATATCTACCAATGATAACATAGAATCCTTTCGGCCTATATACTACATCATCACGAGTGCATTAAGAATGGTTTATATCAAATATGCATATATATGAATTCCTCCCAACCCGGTCGGTCAACATAAGGAAGGGTTTTAAACATAATGCTACTAGGGTTGATTATCAATTTACCACACAATTCTCACAAGTATGATATTGACACGTCATAGACAAACAGTTCAAAATACATCATGACAATTAACCCTTTCGGCCTATTTTAATTGCAATGATATACCAAAAGATAAACAATGATTCAAGTAAAGATAACATTAAATTCATAAACATGTATATTCATAAATCATAGCAAAATCATCAAATATCATATCATGTTTCACATATGAGAACAAAGTAACAATACCAATATTTCGACTACAACAACTATCAACCCAAAACTAACAATTCCAAGATCAACCAACAACCAAATACTACTAAGATAACCCGAAAAGTAACTTCTGGAAATCCGCAACATATCACCAAATGGAGTGTTTGGTAACAAGATTTATGGTGATGATCGTAAGAGAATTTGGTGTGAGTCCTCCAAGAATCAAAGTGATAAGTGTTAAGGTTATGGAAATGGATGGTATATGATCTAGATATGGTGTAGAACTTCTGGAAATATGTGTTTTAGTGGTTTATGGTGGAGAGTGGTGGTAGCATGGTGGTGTAGAGGGGTGTTTGGATTATTGGATCCTAAGACCCTCACCACTCCTTCCTACTCTTCTAATTGAATTCTATGATTGTGTGTGTAATGGGATGTGTTGGTGGCTGTTTATGGATGAATTTGGGGGGGTATTTATAAGGTAAATTTTACTTGGGGACCAAACAAAGCTTGTATGTGGACGTTTTTGGGGCAAAATTCATGAATTTATTGCATCAGACTGAAAGTGTCGCACACATTTTTATTTGTGCGTCGTACTTGGGATTTTGTGAAAAGTGCGCTGCACATTTTTATTTTTGCGGCGGTTTTGATGCCTTTTCAGTTCTTGGACCAAATGCCAAAGTTGTGGAGAATTCTTTCCCGGATGCGTGGCCGCCAGAATCGCGTCAAACAGAGTTTGTATGCTCAAGTTATGGCCAAAACAGTGGACAGGTGTCGGGAGATCTTTATCTTCAGTTATTTCTTCGTTTAAACTTCAAATCTTTGTGTTTTCTTCCGTTTTCTTCTACGACACGTACTCAGAACCTACAATATCAAATATACTCGATTCTATACCAAAAGTTCTTATAATTAACCAATAAAATCATTGATAACGCATATAAAAACATGTATAATTTGAGCGTTATCACGAAGTTGTCTTGATTTTCTTCCTAAGATTGCTACCGGTTCTTCTTGAAAGGCTAACTCCGGATTAATTTCTACATCATCCAAAGTAATTACGCTTGACTCATCCGAGAGACACTTCCTTAGATAAGACACATGAAAGGTATTGTGTATACCTCTCATTTCTTCGGGTAATTCTAAAGTATAAGCTACTTCACCGACTCTCTTTAATATTTTAAATGGTCCTATAAACCTTGGGCTAAGTTTTCCCTTGTTCTTGAACCGCATTACACCTTTCCATGGGGAAACTTTGAGCATAACGAAGTCTCCAACATTGAATTCGATTGGTCTTCTTCTTTTATTGGCATAACTTTTCCACCTATCTTGTGCCTCCTTTATTCTTTCACGAATGGTTTCTATCTTCTCGGTTGTTGCTAAAACCACATCCGTGCTTGCTAACTCCCTACTTCCTACTTCATCCCAACATACCGGCGTTCTACATTTTCTTCCATAAAGCATCTCATAAGGTGACATCTTAATACTAGCATGATAGCTATTATTATAAGCAAATTCCACCAAAGGTAAATGGTCATCCCAATTTCCTCCAAAATCGATTACGCAAGCTCGAAGCATGTCTTCCAATGTTTGAATGGTTCGTTCACTTTGACCGTCCGTTTGAGGGTGAAATGTCGTACTCATGTGCAACCTCGTACCTAGCTCTTCTTGAAAATCTCGCCAAAAATTAGAAGTAAATCGTCCATCTCTATCCGAAACAATAGAAACGGGTACTCCATGACGTGCAACGATCTCGTTGACGTAGATTTTTGCCAACTTATGAACGGGCATTTTTTCTCGAATAGGGATAAAATGAGCGCTTTTCGTTAATCGATCTACTATTACCCAAATTGCGTCATGCTTCTTTGTTGTCCTTGGTAGCTTAGTTACGAAGTCCATAGTAATCTTTTCCCATTTCCACACCGGGATTTCTAGCGGTTGTATCTTTCCATACGGCTTTTGATGTTCGGCCTTGACTTTTAAGCATGTCAAGCATTTTTCTACATACTTCACACAATCTCTTTTCATACCCGGCCACCAATAATTCCTCTTCAAGTCAAGATACATTTTTGTAGCCCCCGGATAGATGGAGTACTTTGACTTGTGTGCTTCTTCAAGTATTAACTCCTTGACATTACTTCGAAAAGTAATGTAGATTCTTCTTTGATGGGTCTTAATTCCCCTATTATCGTCTTCAAAATAGGGAATATAAGATGCAATTCGCTCATTTTTCAAATTTTCTTCCTTCAATGCTTCCTCTTGAGCCGCTTTGATCCGGTTAAAAAGGTCGGAAGTAACAATCATTCGTAACGAGTGAATCCGTGTAACTTTCTCTCTTTCCTTTCGGCTTAACGCGTCCGCCACCACATTCGCTTTACCTGGATGGTAACGTATTTCACAATCATAATCCTTGAGTAAATCCAACCACCTTTGTTGCCTCATATTAGGATCTTTCTTTTCTAAGAAACATTGAAGACTTCTATGATCGGTGTGAATTATAAATTTTACAATAAAGATAATGCCTCTAAATTTTCAAGGCAAAAACCACCGCCACAAATTCAAGATCATGAGTCAGATAATTCTCCTTATGCTTTTTCAATTGTCTTGAAGCATAGGCGATAAACTTGCCTCATTGCATAAGAACGCAACCGAGACCAAAATAAGATGCATCACAATACATAACCATGTCTTCGGTTCCATCCGGTAAAACGAGTATTGGAGTTTCACATAGCTTCCTTCGTAAGGTAACGAAAGCTTCTTCTTGTTCATCACCCCATACAAAAGGAGTGTTCTTTTTGGTAAGCTTGGTTAATGATGATGCAATCTTGGAAAAATATTAAATGAACCTTCGATAATAACCAGTTAGGCCTAGGAAACTTCAAAATTTTACCAACGTCCTTAGGGGTTTGCCAATTCATCACCGCTTCAATCTTAATCGGGTCTACCTTGATACCTTCAGAATTTATGACGTGGCCGAGAAATTGAATTTCTTGTAACCAAAATTCACATTTTGAGAACATGGCATACAATCTCTCTTTTTGTAACGTTTCTCGTAAGTGAGCTTCATGTTCCTTCTTGCTTTTGGAATAAACGAGAATGTCGTCAATGAATACAATAACGGACTTATCTTACATTGGCCTACACACGTGGTTCATGAGATCCATGAAGATTGACGGTGCATTTGTTAAGCCAAAAGGCATAACCACGAATTCATAATGCCCATAACGTGTTCTAAAAGCCGTTTTAGGAATGTCTTCTTCTCGGACTTTCAATTGATGATAACACGAATGAAGGTTAATCTTAGAAAACCACCTTGCGCCTTGAAGTTGATCAAAAAGATCATCAATCCTTGGTAGAGGATATACATTTTTCACCGTGACGTTATTTAACTTACGATAATCTATGCACATTCGCATACTACCATCTTTCTTTTTAACGAACAAAATTAGAGCTCCCCATGGAGAACTACTAGGACGTATAAAACCTTTATCGAGTAATTCTTGAAGTTGACTCATTAGCTTTTTCATTTCGGACGGAGCTAAACGATACAGAGTTTTAGCAATAGGAGTTGCTCCCGGGATAAGATCAATTCGAAACTCGACTTGCCTCTCGGGTGGAATACCCAACAAATCTTCTGGAAAAACATTGAGAAATTCATTCACAACCGGAACTTCTTTACCACTTTTCTTCTCGAAATTTGTGTCTATTACATGCGCCATATAGGCTTGACAACCACGAGACAAATATTTCCTAGCCTTCATCATGGAACATAATTTAAATTCACCCTTCCTTTTATCCCCATAAATAATTATTTCCCGACCTTGAGGATTTACTACCCGAACAAGTTTTTGACTACATAAAATATTAGCATTATACTTATCGAGCCAATCCATGCCTATCACGATATCAAATGCTCCTGATACAGTAGGAATCAAGTCGATTTTAAAAGCACTGTCATCAATCTCTATTTCCACATCCCGATACACTTTTGACACTACTACTATTTCATTACCGGCTATTTCTACTTCTAAGGGAAAAGGAAGTTTGTTTGGCGGGGTGGGTAGATTTTTACTAAATTCAAAAGATACAAAAGAGACACTTGCTCCCGAATCATATAATACACGAGCGGGTATGGAATTAACAAGGATTGTACCTGTTACTACATCACGCACCACTTTATCTTCTTCGGTAGCCATCATATATGCTTGAGCCGTTGGATTCAGAATCACCACCTTCTCCACTTTTTCTTCTTTGATTGACTTCAAAGGTTTAACTTCAATCGCTTTCGGATTCAGACATTCATTTGACATGTGCCCTAATTGATTACAATTATAACACAAGATCATCAGCTTTTTACAATCTTTGCTCATGTGGTTCAAGGCACCACATTTGTAGCAACTAGGCAAATTTGCTCGACATACTCCAAGGTGAGTTTTATGACATTTCTTACACGATGTCTTAACTTGGGTTCCACCACTTATTCGGCTTTGATCTTGCTTAGGCTTCTTGGCATCACAGTCTACGAAATCAAGTTTTCTTTTAATCTCTTTAGCCTCCTTATTCTTCTTTCTTAACAAATTTGCTTCTCTCACCCGAGCTCTACTTAGAAAATCATCTAAAGTATTACATTTGAATGGGGAGATCACTTCACGAATATCATCTCGTAACATTCTTTGAAATCTTTCAACCTTGAGTTTCTCGTTCCCATGGTACTCGAGACAATAACGAATCAAATCATTAAACTTCTTCCACATTTCATTCACCGTCTCATTAGTTTGTGTAAGAGTTTGAAACTCTTCACGGATTCTATCAATTTCTTCAGCGGGAGTAAATTCGGCATTGAACAATTCCTTAAACTCCTTCCATGTACACGCTCCTATCCACTCTTCACCCTTCTCACAAACCTTTCCTTCCCACCACATCTTAGCACTATCACAAAGGAAATTTGAATCAAAGTTGACCTTGTTCTTCTCTTTACAATTACTAGTGCGAAATGCACCTTTGACGACGGCAAGCCATTTAGGACTAGCAATTGGATTGAGTGCCCCCATCAAACTTTGGCACATCACATGCCGTAAAATCACGGTATGTTGTCATGTCATTCTTATAGTCGTTCATAATTCTACCTTTCCTAAATTCTTCTAACTCCTTTTTGATCACCTCTTTAAGATTGTCGATTGTTTGACTAATATAGTATGGCATCACATTCTTGATCGCTTTTCCTACTTGCTTATTTATCATTGATCTTAAGGCTTTCATCTCCTCCTCCGTGAACCCTCCGGAGTTAGGGTCCTCGGAACCAGAGGAAGACTCATTTTCACTTTCATCACGAGTTGCGTCATTCATTGGAGACTCGGCTCCCTTGGAGGCAGAAGCTTTCTGAACCTCCTTATGACGCTCATCAACCATCTTTTCCTTTTTGCTGAAATTAAGAGTTTAAACTATTAAGCACCGCTATACATTTATTAATTTCTACTTATAACATTTCAAATTCCTACTCTTAATCAAACCTATATGTATAATCCCTACACTTTCGGCTATACATATGTATCGTATTTTTATCACAACGGTGGCCAAGCGTTGTCATAAAAATGCTCTACACATGTATCTTTGAAAGTTGCAAAATTATACACATACTATCTATCCTTTCTCAAACGCACCTAAAAGTCTAAGTCTAGGGAATCCTAACATGATATCCTAGATCTCTTAGACCAAGGCTCGGATACCAAGTTGAAACGCCCCTTAAATATGACACTACAGTTTTTTTTTGAAAAATTACTCAGAATTGAACTTTACAAACAAACTACATGAAGTTTGTTACAAACATTTAAACGAATAATATATTCCAGCTCATTTACATTTATAAGAACTATATATCATAACCCAAAACCGAAAACTCGAAGCACGAAAAAGGTATAAACCATCTGTGAACTGTTACCAATACGCCGTATTTACTTATTGAATACGCCGTATTAGACCGAGGAATGAATACATTGTATCCAAGAGAATGGATACACCATTTAGGTCTTATTTGATGAATACACCGTATCCATTAATCGAATACGACGTATTGACCTCAGACTCTTATACTCCGTATTACTACTCCGTATCTAATTAGAAATCTAATACGCCGTATTTATTAGTTGAATACGCCGTATTGGTCCTCAGATACAGAACCTGCACAGAACCTGTAGAATTCTGCAGAAACTCAAACTCACAAAAACCCAACCTTCTGTAGCAGACCTCAAATAGCCTTAAAACCTGTACTTTTGACAATTATATTTCGGCTATAAAGTGCGCCAACATAAACCATTTCCATCACAAGTTAACGGATCATAATACACTTAACCCAAACATCATTTAACACATTACTAATAATCATTCACAACCATCATATCATTCACACTTGACCCATTTTCATAATAAACCAAAACACGTGAACTACAATGATTTGACATTAAAAGGAACACAAAAGACCAAAAAGTAACATAATTATACCAAAATAGAAGATTGACACTTAGGGGCTTCAACGTTTGTGATTCCTTGATCCAAAAGAGGGGTCCTTCACTTACCAAGCCAAACGATCAATCAACTAAGTCATAACTATTCCTTCTCCTTACCTTTTTCTACACCGCTTGTACCTACAAAACATTAATAAACTAAACCGTAAGAAAAAAGCTTAATAAGTACTTGACATAAACTACTTTCAAGCAAATCATAGCTAGTGATAACACTAACCATAACACATTAAGGAGTATATCATAACATTTATACATACCTTTCACAAGCATAATAAATATGCTAACATTAACATTACTAGCATTTGATCCAAGCTAATTAAACATTTATACTCTTTATGTCAAAACACAACAAACATCATAATTAACATTATGATATCATTTATAAGTTTAGTCAAAGTACTTACCTCACTTGAGTCTTTAAATTCCTACTTGAACACAAGACTTGCTTTCTTCTTGGTTTCCTACTTGTATATTTACCCTAATAACATCTAATTATTGTTTAGTTTCATAAATTATTAACTCTCAATCACTTTACCCAATTTAATAACATGAACCCTAATTTTAAAATTGAGAAATTACTTACTTGAATGAGAGGATAGCAATTAAAGGTTCCTAATAGCTTAATTTCCCTTATTCCTTGTTCAATTTTACAATATTGATAAAATCCCCAATTCTTCTTCTTCCTCTTGTTTATGTCGACACACGCAAACCCACACACACACTTACATATTTTTTTGGAAATATCTAATCATCCTTCCTAATTAATATTTAGTTAATTAAGTTTGCTAACTTGGCAATCTTAGACCTCTTAATTTTATTCCTTAGGGTGTGGGTTTATATAGGCTCCCAACCCTAGTCTTGTAAAACAAGATAACATCTAATTCTATTCTTATCGCAATATACTTTCCTTATCTCTAAAAATTGAACCAAACACCCTTCTAGAATCCCTATAGGGGCCGGCCAATGAAAAGGCACCCATAGGGTTCAGGTTTTGTCCAATTTAGTCTCTTGGTTTATTATTTAAATATTCGTTACACTAGTTATACAAGTAATGGTAAATAACGACTATTTGAATTAGTAAAACATACTCTAAGTGTTAACGCGTGTGCCCCCAATAGGCTTACATATTTCTAACGTATAACTTGCGGAACCGACTAACATATTCCAACAGGGAAGACACTAGATTTCGGTTGGATAGATAGGTTGGTGAATTTATGCTTTGTGATAGATTTCATAGGTTGTTTAATCTTGAGGGCGAAAAAAGTGTTACTGTAAAAGGAATAGGTGAGTTGAGAAATGGTGCTTGGGTTTGGGATTGGGATTGGAGGGGGAATCCTAGAGGAAGATCTTTAGGTGAATTAGATAACCTTAATAATTTGTTAAAGGGATCTTCTCCGGGTTGGAACTCTATGGATACTTGGTCTTGGACAATGGGTGAAAATGGTGAATTTTCGGCAAAAAGTCTAAAACAGATGCTGAATTTGAAGATTCTTGACGAGGATGCTGATATGGATGAAACTAAATGGTGCAAATACATTCCAAACAAGGTTAGTATCTTTATGTGGCGTTTGAAACGTGGTTGTCTTCCTGTTAGAGCTCTTCTTGATAGATATGAGATTGACCTGGACATTAATTTATGCCTGGTTTGTAATGAGGTGGTTGAGTCCTTGGATCATTGTTTCGTTTCGTGCTATAAAGCTAAATCATTATGGAACAAAGTGTTCGACTCGTGGAGCTTGGATGGTTTTGATGGATTGAGTATAGCGGATATCTTAAACGTGGATGGGAACGATGTTTTTCCCAATAGTTTGAAACCTATATAGCAAGCTGTGATTTGGTCAGCCTTCTATTATTTATGGAAATTCAGAAACAAAATCTTGTTCCAGGGCCCTCAAAACAATGAGGTGGATTTAGTGTTTGAGATTCAACTTATTTCGTTCTTTTGGATTAAACATCGAGTTAAGATTTAAATTTGAATTGGGTTGATTGGTGTTCGGGTCTAATTCGTTGCCACAGATAATCGGGTAGTTGTTAGTTTGTTTGTGGTTCTCGTTTGTGTGTGCCAGCTTGTATTTTCGTTTTCTTTTGGGTCCTTCGCTCTCTTAATTAGCTTGTTTAATTGAGGAGGGATGCCTTATATTGTATTTATTTTCTTCTTTGTGGTCTATTGAAATTGCCGCCTTTTTAAAAAAGAAAGTGGCACAAAAAGATGTAGTAGGTAACTGATACGCTTATAAAAGTTTATGATGGATAATTTTCTTTGTTCCAGCATGTAGTAAAAAAACCCCAAAAATCTATTATATATGCATCAATAATGGCATTCAGTGTTGGTTAATATATCTAATTATTTCACCTAAGTTTTGATGGTAATGGAATTTTTTCTAGCAACTCCCAAGCGATACGACTAACTGCGGGTTGGAATGCATTAATTATGCTTTCTATGTAAAATTAAGAAGAGAGTTTTTTAAGCTTTTGAAAGGATAGCTGTTAGAAAAGTGACTTAAACTTTAAGGGTTGCTTCGTAAATTGGTAATTTGTATGACTTGTTCACCAAGTTTGTTTGGAATTTAAAAACTATCCTATGAAGATTATTTTAGCCTATAAATAGGGATTGATAGGTTTAGTTTTCTTTGTACCTTTTGAATTAGAGTTTGGTACCTTTTAATTTAGTTTTGTATTTGAATAAAGCTTGAGTTTCGTTTGTTTGAATTTGCTTGTTTGTTTCGTATTTTTGACTATCAACAATAGCTATGAATATATCTTTCGAGATCAAGCTAGCGGCGTTCTTCTTGCTATTATAGGGAATGGGTCAAAATATGTAGTCTTTGATACGGGTTGGGTTGACCCGTTACGTATTATGTCCAAAATTTTGTATTATATATAATTAGCATTTTAATATATGATTACAAAACTATATTTTTAAAATACCACAATATTAATCTACTTTCCTAATCAAACAAATAATATTAAGAGGTACTATTATGCATTAAAAATACACTCTGGACTCCTTTCTACTGTTGGACGTATTTGATCTCTTTTCCTTTTAGCTAATCCTATTTTCACCATACCCGTAAGTAGACCGCAACTTATATAAGAATTACCTAAAGCTTTTGCATGTGTCAACTTACCTTTTGGTTAAAGCAGATGCAATCATTCAATCGACGGTGTATGTATGTGTACGAGGGCAGATGCCCTCGTCTGATAAGTGCACTAAAAAGTGTATGTCCAACTCTTATAGACTAAACATATAGTTATAATTAAGTTGTTATCATGTCCTTGTCAACCTCAGACAATAGTGTTTGTGGCCAATAATATAAATTCTTCTAATTGGAAAGATGATTTATGAAAGTTAGTTAGATATCTGTGTGTTTAACATTAAGCTATCATTGTAGACAATAATTGGTGGCCAACAAGATCTGGCGACCCACGCTTCACCGCGGATAGTGTTGTTTACGTTGTAGGTCACCTCGTGCTTACTCTACCCAAAAGATCATACAGCTAGTGCTAGTTATAACTGGCCAAAATGACATATGACATGATTTGTGTTTTTGGCGGAAATACTCGTAAACCTGCATTTTTTGTTACAAAAGGCTAGAAGTTGGTTTTTTTAGAAAGAAAAATATCGCACACTTGCCACTAATATCTCATATTGTTTGCATCAAAACTTGACTCACAACTTCCTTGTGTTCTTACAAATTTCACGCGACAATGGCTAACGCCAATTATACCTGGAATTGATTGTTAAGGTACTATGCTATTGAAAAGCACGTATACAAAAGGCATCAAGCAATTGAACTGACCTTGAGCCTATCTTTATATGGGATTGTGGAGCCGCGGGTTATAATTTCCTCTCTGTTCATCATAGACATGCATGAATACAATTGAAGTAATATTATTAACCATGATTTCGAGCAAAGAACTACAATAATAAATCACTCGACCAAAGTTAAATCTACAAAGTCGTTGATGTTCTACTTAAATGGTGTCAAAAGTGAAACAAAGAAGCGATAATGGTTCAAAATGTACATGTTCACTAAAATCGTAAGGCATATGAAATTATATAGGAGCTTTGAAATACAATGATGATATGAAAGTAATAACATAAATTACCTTGAAAGCTGCGTCAAAGCCAAAACTTGTAGGAACCTCTTTAAATTTCAAGTCGCCATCAATGGTCTTAGGGCATCCAATGACTCGAGTGTTCAAATTCTTACTCCTGTAAAATACAACAGTTTAGTTGGAAGCTACAACAGAAACCGGATTAAAAAACAAAATCAATACTTTCATGAAACACTACATGCAAAACAGATTTTCACCTAAAATATTCAGCAAGAAGGCACTGCTACCTGAAATTTGTCTATGAAACATGCCTAAGTAGCATATCTATTTTGGGCTTCTGTTACATTTTTGTTCGAAACATGTGACAAAGTAATAGCCACCGAGTGAAACAATACTGAACCAAACACCCCATAAAAATCAGTTAGACTTTGTCCAAACACCCTTAAACAAATTAGCAATTTATATAATACGTACATTATAAAAATGTACATAATATACAACCTAATAGAACAACATACAACCATCAAATTCAGTAGCAAGCCGCATACACAACTTTGAACCATACACCCCTAAAATCTTAGCAAAGAAGTAAAAAAACTACAAAATCGCGTATCACTATTCTGTTAAGTTCCACATTTATATGCTGCATTTATTTATTAAGAAGGCTCTTCATAAGTGGTTTCAGTAGAAGCCTAAATCAAAATATGCCGATGTGACGCCTGCAAATCACAGTTTGAAATAAAGGAACCGAAAAAGGCTACCTTGACTATTCACTAATAGATCATTATTAGCTTCTGTCTTCAATTTTTTTTCAAGCTCGCTTACTGATTTTACTTCATCATCTTCTGAGCTCAAAGGATTCTGAACGTGGTCCATAACCACTATTTTTTCATCCAATTGAACGAATTCATTGTTTGCAATAAGCGATTGTAAATCATCCTCTACTTTTGGATCATTAGTAGCTTCTACTTCCAATTACCGTTCAAGTTCAGCTGATTCTGCGTTATTGTCTTTTGTATCCGAACATTTAGAACATCATCCATCACCACAGTTTGAGATTCCTTATAATCATCAATTTTCTCAACATTATCATTCATATTCTTTGCATCCAAATCAACGGATTCACTGTCTTCGATGAGTGCCTCAGAAACATCCCCCACTATTAGATCATCAGTCTCCAATTGTTGTTTAACCTCCCTCGCTGATTCCGCTTCATCTTTTGCACTCAAAACATCATTATCCATAACTACATTCTGACATTCTGCATCATCGTCAACAATCTATTTCATTGTCTGAAGATTTTCCATCTGACTTAGCAGATTTCACATTTCAGTAAGTGATTCTGAATCATCCTTCTTGACTCTATCATCTGTAGCTTCAGTTTGCAGTTGCTGGATAGCCTCATGGGACAATTGTGTTTCACTATCTTCTAGGTTTGAAACATTTCGTAGGTCGTCCATAACCAAAGTTTGGGATTCCTTATTATCATCAGTTAACTGAGCATTATCCTTCTGAAGTATTGCATCCAACTCAACAAAATTTCCCTCACCCGTTCCTCTAACTTTACATTCTCACCAACTTTACTATTCTCCATATGAACGTTAACAGGCTTGTGAGAAACCCCATTAATCTGCAGCTTTGCGAGAAAATCAACTATATCTACTTTTATAATATTTTCTTCTTTGGTAATACCTTCAACCTCGGCATCTCCAGCCCCCAGTCCGTCACATTCCACAATCTTCTCTCCCTTTTGAAAAAACTCAATAACATAATCATAAGTAACAATCTCACCAGAACCGACACTATCTAGCTTAGTCATATCTGAAGCACCATCACCACACTCTTTCTTAGTTTCAACCTTACATACACTGTCACTCCCGATCTCAGTACCAACCATAATTCTAAAACAACAAAAATATACTTTAAAAATTTATGCCTACCTTCATACTGAACACTGTTGCATCCCGTATCATCAGTTACCACCCCATTATCCGCTAGTTGACGGTATCTAAAACGTTTCCTTTGATGGCTCCAAAAAGTCACGCGTAGTTTTCTCTTCTGCCTAACGACGCAAGAAGAAATCCCATCTAAAAACACAGATTCGGAAAAAAATTAAGGACAACACCAAGGAGGCAGAAACACTGGACAAATAACGACAACAAAAATATAGGATTCAAAAAGTTACAAACCAAGATGACCTTGAGGAGGGAAGTTTATAGACCTACAATTTTTGGTCCGGCCATCTATATGCCATGAGGAACCAACTTCTGCATCTCCTCCTTTCCCATCAAAACAGCTTAAGGAAGACTCCCCTGCAAGTTAAAGAATAATCAGAACCAAAAAAAAAGTACATAAAAATGCAGTAATAGAAAGACACAAAAACGGAACTAATTTCCGGTACCTAGAGACCGAAAACTTCCAAATTGCCGAAAGAGACATTCGTACAGATCGTCAAAAAAAGATGACGCTGCAACATTCAAGTGAAACCAAGCCCCATCATTAAAGCCTAAAGTGAGATAGTAAACCTTATTATACAGTCACAAAATGCTCACCGAAATGGGGATCTTTATACTACTGCCTGATGTATTCTAGGTATTCAGGTGGTTACCTCAAAATAAGCAGGCCCACAAATCAACATTTATGATATTGGGGCCCTGTGATCGTGAAGAATTCACAAGTTTTTCGGCGACCCAGATTACCGCACCACAATGTCGGCATGCGCAGCTGCATTTTCCAAATTGTACATATTCCGATGGCATTCCTGGAAAATACGAATGTAAGCATGATGTTTGGATAACATATGTACATAGATAGGCGTATCAGATACAGAGACACAAAGTGTATGAAGTTGCTTACTTTGGGATATCTCCTTAGCACGTCTTCCAGGATCAGGCCGGCTATTGGGTTGTACATTCGACATCAGAGTAACGTTTGTGCCCACCCTGAAAAGAAAAGCCGAAAGTTCAAATGTTATAAACCATTTCAAATGACAGAAAACGTAAGCAGAGAAGTTAACAATACAGAGGAGACATGTATAAACTGAATACTATACTAATCTCCAATCCGTTGTTAATAGATTATGATATCCATATTTCTAGAGTTCTTGTTATGCATTAAACTTTTTTTTCATCTTTTTTACTGTTAAATCATGATAACAACTTATCTTAGGCATAGCGTTCAGATGACATGGCAATTACTTAGAGTGAAAAGCAGAGTGTAACAACATCTAATCACTTATATAGCTTTCGAAAAGCGTAACGACATCTAATCAGTTGGTTAGAGAGTAAACCTGTACTCCTAGCCAAAGAAGTGTACCCAAAGCTGCTCCGTGGACACTGTATGAGGTGCCCTTGTTTGGTGATCGAAAGCCAATTGTTGCTGTCAATTGCGATTCACCAAAAAATCTTGACAAACTTTAAAAAAACAAAAAAAATGACTCAACAGAAGTACCAGTGTTAACTACTTTAATGGTATGTAGAGTCTCACATCAGTAGTTTCTTCACCTATATAGATGCTAAAGCCCCTAATTTCCATCATGGAACAGCTTGTATGAAGCTTCTGACCCGGTTAAGCAAAAAAAGCTTATCTAAGAAAGTGCTAATCAAGGTTACAAAAACAAAATAAGGTAATAAGCAGTTTCTACAGGCAATTCCAAACACCCCTTAATTATAAACTGCAATAATCATATAATCCTTGCAAATCCCTATGAATCCTAATTTGTCAAGTGATAAAGTGAGGGAAGAGAGACACGCAGCAGTTGTCAGTTACACTATGATGATAGAAAGGTCAATTGCAGCTTTAAAGCAAAGTCAAAAAATCTTGTTTCTTAGAATTGCGAAAATAAGCACGGTCCAGGATGGTCAGTAAAAACGATTCACCTTTACTTGAGGTGTCTCTTAATCTACTTATTGTCATTGCAATTATGGGGAAAGCTGTTTCGGTCTACCCAACCGACATAAAACCGTTTCATCCCCGTTCATCTTTTTAATAGGTTTGACAATGCGCATACACTCGCGGAATCATGGAACAAAACATATATTCATGAATTATGAACGTACACATAATGAACATTCTAAACGTTTGAAAGAAAACTCTTTAAAAAGTGTCCCTAACATAATCAGAAAATTCTATAATGACAGAATAAAGTCTAGTTCAAAGACCAAATTATTCTCATAAAGAAAATCATTTCCATGAAAAGATCAAAGGGAGCTTACTTTGAACGACATATGTGATCGTCTCTTTTAGCTCGACGAAACACTAGGCACGAACTCATAATAATTTATATATGTATGAATGAGTTTTCAGTAAGTGATTACACAATAAGCAAATAAAAACCAAATAAGCTTAATCACACACCCCTAAATACCTATATATATAATATTTATTCCCAATATCCATAAATTGCAGTATCCATTAGGTTCTTCCCATTTGATTGTGTGATTTCCATCAAACGCACATGTGACCTACAAAATATCCATTTCATTTGCTACGGTTAGGCCATTTTTGACCCACAATCTGTCTACCTTGCTTCTATTTGAAAAGAATGCCAAACCTAGGCGGCTAAAGTATTGTGCGTTGTCCCTCGGTATTTTTTGTTCTATGTAGTATATAGAATAAGAAGACGATCATCTTTAATAGTACTTTCTATCAGTACCTTTAAGAGGCCTAAACACATATATGGCCAACCCTATGCATAACAAATTGTTCATAACAGCGAAGAATGAGAGAAACTTTCTCTTCTTCGATCCTTGATAAATTCAGACTCATATTCACAACGATGTGTCTATATCTAAACTTGCTACTCAACTGCTTAGCATATTAGAAATTATTAGTCACTGTATTTACATTTCAAACCTCACAAATCCAAACTTATAATTTGGGAACTAATATAGTAACACCTATCTGCTGTTATTCAAAGTTAAGCAATGGTTCTACGAACTATAAACATAATATCATAATCACCGTCTATTTATAATATGACTTTTTCAATTATCACAGGGGTCTACCTAGAAAAGATGAGGATGAGATCACGATCTAACTTTTAATTAATAACGATCATAAGGTACTAAATTGCATTTACAAAAAATTAGATCAATATTTGTTACCTGCTCTTTTTGCATTGGGTATTTTGTTCCCATCTTTCCCTGGCCTATTTCCCTTTCCACTCTTCTTCAAACTATGAAACAACATCACACATTTAAATCACTTACTGATTTCAACAAAATCATTGAGTTGCAATAACTTTTTAAAAAAATTAACACATAATCAAAAATGAATTTAGATCATAGAGATATTTACTTATTTCAATTAAGAAAACATAACCTTCTTTTCTTCCTCCTCCTCCACTTTCACCACGATGGTTTTGTCTGCCAAAATGTTCATTAAAAAAAAACATTAATATCTAAAATTATTCCTAAATCACTGATATATAAGAAAACCCACAATGATTTTCGATATTAGTTTTACCATCATACCCATAATTGCAAAATTCAGATAGATCTTGATTTTCAACACTTTTAAGAAACATAAATAAACCACAATTCATAAATTAAAAAAAACACATACCTATAATCTGCCATTGTAATCCGCCCCTTTTATTGAACACTGAACACCAAAAAGGTGTTGAATGTTTTCTGTGGGATGAATCTGTGATTTTTGTTAGTAGATTTGATGAGTCACAAAAAAAGACACGTGTTTTGTTTGGAGAAGAAGCTTCAAGGAAAATGGAAAATGCAGAGGTGAGGAGGTGAGGATTAAGACGGTGGTATTAGATTAAGACGGTGGTATTAGTTTAAGATTATAACTTATTATATTATTATTTTTAATATAAAAAATTATATTACTGTTTACCAAACGAGTACCCGCGTATAGCGGCGGAAATTCCTAGCGGCAGATAATTAACAACATATGATATTGTAGTAAGTTTTTCGTGTAACATTTAAAATAGAACGTAAAAAAATAAAAATGTAATTGTAAACGGATGTAACATGCGATAACTCAACACATTTATAGCGGCAACCAATTAACGATATGCGAACTCTTAGTAAACCATGTATCCTATATTAGTCAACTCTTAGAATTCGTAAAAGTTGCATTGTATAATTTAAATATATAATTTAATTTAGTCAAGAACATTTAATGATTGCCATTTATACAATTAAAAGTATCACAATGATCAAATTCAAAATTATAACAAATTCCTTGCCATTTTGTTCCCTAAAATACATTTTCATTTGGTTCCCTAAAATACATTTTCAGTTTCAACATTTTCGTTTCCTTAACAATCTAAATCATCGGAAGACCACCACAATGAAAACTTGACAACATCATTTGTTCTCATATTCAAAGATCTAATCAAATCCTGCAAAACATAATTAGACATAATTAGAATATAATTAGACTATACAATTAATGTAGTAAACTTTCTATAATGAATTTTCTGTTTTCAACAATTTGTTGAATATTTCAATAACATTCAATGATTACCATTTATGTCATGTATAATTTAAATTTAAATATACAATTTAATTTAGTCAAGAACATTTAATGATTGCCATTTATACAATTAAAAGTATCACAATGATCAAATTCAAAATTATAACAAATTACACTTGTCAACGTCGGCGAAGATTCCGACAATATAGACAGCGGTGACAGCAACGGTTCTACAAAAATCTACAAGATAAACTTTATAACAAAATTCACAAAATAACCATTTATACAATATTATAACTTTAAGAATATACAATTCTGATTTACGGCAACGGTGACCATGTGTATTATAGATCTATAAACAAAACCTTCAAAACATAAATAATAGTCATAGATATATTATAAAACTCAAAAAATACCTCATATCTTAAAAACCTCTTTTGATGGCCGTGAGTTTTGGCGGTCTCTTTTATGTGGTGGTTGGGCTCACGGCGGAGTGGTGGTTTCAATGGTGCGTCTCTTTTTCAGGAAAGTTTGATTTTTCTGGCGAGTTTGATTTTTCCGGCGAGTTTGATGACGACGACGGTGGCGAGGAGGGACGGTGGTGGAGGAGGGTTTTGGTTTTGCTGAGTCATAGGGTGGTGGCGGCGGTTAGGATGTGTTTAATAGGCTAAGAGAGATAAAAATGATATGTATTTAGATAGAGAGAGATAAGAGGATATGTGTGTTTTTTTGTTTTGATATGTGATGGTTCTATGTGTGTGAGGTTTATATATGAGCAAAGATGCCAAAAAGATGTCAAAAAGATTACTACTTTTAACCTTTTAAGAATGGGTATAATTTCCATTATAAAGTAGTATAGATAATGGTTATATTATATTACTTTTTTAATATAAAAAATTAGGTTGTAAGTGAGGGGACAACACAGGTTTTGTTAGTATTATAAATAAGGGAAACGCTAACAACAGCCCTAAGGGTTGTCGTTAAGCAAATAATTTTTATTACAATACAATTTATGAATGATTTTGATTGGATGTAATCCTGAAGAAAGTGGAAAAAATCTCGGAATTAATAATTACACAATTAATCCTTAGTTGTGATTGGTTGAATTTAAATTTTACAAACAATTGTAATAAAAAGTTTCATCTTAACCACAACCCTTAAGGTTGTCATTAGCAAAACCCTATAAATAATATAATTTATATATACTTATACAAAGTGTGAAACGACGTCGTTTGGCTCTCTCATAAAACTCCTGTTCATTATTACTGTGCATTTCACGCACCGTTGATGGTTCAATCCAATGCCCTTAGTCCAGCCCAACGTTTTGCCATTGGCCTATTTCTTCGATAATTATCATCTCTTCCAGATGATTTTATGTCTCAACTGCTGCCTCACTATGTATGTTGCTAGAATTTGGATTCTTGATTGGGGATTTTGATTCATTTATACATCAAACTCCATGGAAAGGTTTATTGGTCGTCGATTGTTCTTATTCAAAGGATTGGTTGAAAACCTTGATTTTTTAGGGTTTCTTCGTTGTGAGTATTCTTGCATTTATTTTCCTTATTGCAAATTTTTTGTTGTTCTATTACGAGTTCCGAGGAGGTATTCATTGTGGCTTATGGTTAATTGGCAGAACGACAGCGGATTTGACGCCTAATTAGTATATTTATAATGCAAGGAAACATCCATTCT